>JAWZYV010014025.1:0-91950 GCA_038373885.1 Cheiracanthium punctorium
GCTAATTTGGCATTTCGTTAAAGTAAACGTAATTAGTGACAAACTTTAATATTTTATTATGATTGCGAAAAATAATTGTAGGTATACAACAATATTCAAGATGCTTAATTAAATTTATTAACATATGTGTTGTCTATTGCTTTTTAAACACATTTTTTAATGCTAAAGAACACGGTTTTGTTTACAAACACAACAAGTAGCTTTGGCGAGCTTTGGCGATAATGCAAAACGCACTCTTAACATAACATTTGCGTTTTAACAAAACTAAACAAGCTACGAACAACTTTGGTATTTTGATTTAAATAACAAAGATAAACTTACAAGAAAAAGGCATTTTCTAAGGTAACAGTAAAAATCTTCTATACTATTAAAATCTGTGCGCGTCTGTCTGTGTGTGTGTGTGTAACATCATCTCCTCCTAAACGGCTGGGAGTTGAGTTTCGAACGAGGTATCCACGAATTCAGAAAATTTCGAGAAAGAACCTCCGCTAATTTAAATTTCGAAATTCGAATTAGTTTAGGAGATATTAATAAAAACCCCCCATCAAAAACGCTAATTTTTGCTCTCCGCAATTCCGTGATTGTAACCCCTGTAGTCAAAAAAGTGAGAAATAAGCATCGAGGTTGCCATGTTTGGCTATTTTATTAAATTATTTAGACTCCTGCAGTAAAAATAAAAGAATAATGATTTTTTTCTGTTTAGATTATTTACAAAGTTATTTTTTAATTAAAATATTGCGTTCATGTTAAATCAGAGCTGGAATTCAATGTTTTTTATGTGTAAAAGAATAAGGGATTGAGAGATTTCCGAGACTAATATGTATATTTTTTAGTTTGGCCGAAAAAAAAATGGCTCATTTGGCGATTTTGAGAAAGTAATAGGTTCTACCGATTTGTACAGTTTTGGGCTTGGCGCAAATTACTGAGAGCGTAACGAAATAGTATTTTTAATAACAAGTATAAATTTTACGGCGCTATACTTCGATTTTTCATACAGAAATAATGCAGTTATTAAGGCGATTTTAAACGATCTATAGAATTTTCACCAAATTAAGTAAACTGATTTAAGTTAGAGGAATTCCGCCAAATTTCAGAAAATTGAAATTCTCTCATTTTGTACATGGTAGTTAACGGTGATTAAAACTCGTTATAGTTAACAATAATTTAAATAACTGCTACTTATCAATAATATGCCTGCATTAAATTTTGGCGATGGAACCATATAAATGATAGATAACTATTTCCCATTTTGATTGCTGTTAAATCAATGCTTCGAATGATTCCCTGAAAACAAAAAATCTCGCAAAATGGTGTATGTTGGCATTTGGCGATCGAAGTACTGTGTAAAAAATAATTGATTCTTATTTGTTAAAGCAGCGCTACGGAAGTTTCTTTTACTAAAAGCTGTTAGAAAGGCGTAATTAATACTGTCTAATATATTTTTGTTTTACGAATTGAAATGTATGTTGATTCCTACTTTAGTACATTTCTTAGCAAAGTTGGCGAAAAATATTCAAATGTAGTGCAACTCTGTACATATTATTAATTCCATTCCACAATTGAGATGAGCCGATGTCACTAGCGTATGCATAGATATATTTTTTTTTTAATTCCGCCAAACAGGGTATTGCGAATTGCCTTTAGTGTCAAGTTTAATTTGTGATTTGAGCTATTTGGCATCGACTGGTGGCGTTATTGACACCAATATGGCAGTTCTAGCAAAGTAAACAGAAATAACTCATTTCATGTTCCATTTTTATAGTTTCCGTAGCAAGGGAATCCATTGTTGCCACTTAAGTTATTAAATTTAACAATTAAGTGAAACCACTCATTTCTACAGCTTTTAAGACTCGTAAAAGTGAAAACGCATCACATGTGAAACAAATAGAACTGTAAGAGGCATGCACTTTAAAAATAATCGAAGTTTTCATGTAATTCTATATATCTTTAATTTTATTTCCTTCGCGTGTGGGTGCCATTTTTATGTCAATTTTTGCTGCCTTGCTGGCAGATTATCCGGAGCAGTACACAAGCACTAATATACATGCTCCTCCGGACATAAACAAGAGCGTATGTCCGGCGCGTATTTGTGTAACCCCCATGCCGTACCCGGGGGACTAGGGGTCCCCCCCCCGAAATCTAAAATTTTGTTAACAAAACAATAATAATGAAGCGTTTTTGTGAAAAATTGGGACTTTTTCATCTTTTATGACTTTATAAATTTAATTTCTGTACACCCCCCCCCCCGAAATTTTTTTCTGGGTTGGGCCCATGGTAACCCCACTGCGTTAATCAGATTTCTGGGGTCAGATTTTTTAGAACACTTTTTTTTCAATGGAGATTCTCATCCTGAAGTATATTGATCACTGATACATGAAAAGAAAAATGATCAATTATGCGCTAGCAGTGACGTAGCCAGAAATTTTTCATGGGGGTGTTACGACTACTGCAGCTCACATATATGTATGTATACGCGTGTGTGATAAGGGAGTGAAGAATATACATTTTGTATGGCAAAAAAATCCTCACGGGGAGTTGTGACCCCCTATCCCCTCCTTGGCTACGCCACTGCACGCAAGCATAAGTTGTCACGTCATGAAAAACCGTCGTAGATGGTAAATACCGACATTTTTTCGAGGGTTATACAGAATTAAAAATTTTGTAAAGTTTACTTTTGATACAGTTCGGATATTTGCCACCAAGGTGAGATGAAATATTACTAAATACGGCAACCTAGAATTTTCTTTTGAATTTAACACTATTCAACTACAGTAGATTCCCTATAACACGGTAGATACGTTCCGTGTTATAGGAATCCGTGTTGTACCGGTCCTGCGCTATACTCCACCTGGAGTGCGGATTGCGCGGAATAATCGCGGCAAAACTTATTTGCACTCCGTAGAAATACAATGGTGTTTGGTATTGCCATTCAAAAGTTATGCTAATTACAGGAGCTAAAGCGTCATAATATCAGAACATATGTCTCATTTTACCGTGCTGTACGAGTCTCTTTTAACGTGTTACACGAAAAAGATCACAATTTTTTCGCCGTGTTCTACGAATTCGTGTTGTAGACCCGTGTTATGAAGGGGTCTACTGTAAATTGTTAAAAATAAAACATGAAATTAGTTATTTATTTAGTGTGAGTTATTTATTTAGTTATTTATTTAGTGTGTGTAACAAGTGTGATACTGCATTATGAGTTTAGTAAGGGTGATAAACTTTATCGCAGAAGTTACGTCACAAATGTTTTCATTTGAAATGAGACGATTTTCACGAAAACTGTGTGAAATTTTGGCTTATAACGTACGTGGTGCTTATATTATTTCATGTAGGTTTTGTTTATTTAGGTGAAATTCAATAAAGTCATCTGCAAAATAACTGCGCTAATGCATTGTCCACGCTTTAGGAAATGCAATATAAAATAAAATAGTTGTCAACATCATGTAATTTATTTATCTGGTATATATTAAATGCTATAATTAAGCTTAAAAAACAAAATTACATGAAGTAGAAATCAGGCATTTTTCGAAAGAGAGAAGTTTAATTTGCATACCGTAAAGATCTTTTTTGATCGTCTGTGACACTGACAAAGTTTTTGTGTCATCAGGTTGCAATCATCTCAGATTTGCACTCATGACGTCAACTTTTAGTCACGATTCAAGTATTTTTTTCACGTTTTGAGATTCCGTATTACTGGGTTTAATTCGAACTATATGTGTGAGGAAAATATTCGTTTCCCACCGTGCGGAGAACGGGCAAGCAGCTAGTTTTGAATAATAAAATCGAACTTACAAGGCAAATTTGAGCAGACGATTGTCGCATGTTGATCACCCATTTTCTTCTTTTTTCTTCATCTTTAGAGAATTTAGCCATTCTAAATCCATTTCTTGAATGATTAGAACGATTTATGGCGGCACAACCACCCATAATAACAAATTTATTGGTTTAAAATGCAGAATAAGACTACCAAGCGGTGTCGCCAAAGAGTGCTGTGTTAAGCCTAATGTGGGCAATTTTCAGAAGGCGTAGGTGAGCTCGGTCGGGGCCATCGTTATTAGCAACCGGGCCTGCTTATTCGTTGCCACCGGAAAAAATGGGTGAATCATTGAGGCCTAATATTTGCATTTGCGCTGTTCGATTGTGTGCGATTTGGTATTATAAACGTTATTTTATTTTATAATTAAAAAACAATTTTGTTATAGTTTTGTCATAGTGATTTAATAACAAGGTGATTTAGATGTAGGTAATGATTTTTTGAAGATTGCGCCTTTATTTATGGAAATAAATCAACAAAGAATTCGATCTTTCAATTCTGAATGTAATGGTAAGTGTACACCTGTATTTAGTACACACATTTAGAAATTCTACAAATTTATAGGATATAAACCATGTTTTATGAATTAATATTCATGTGTTATTTATAAATTATTTTAATCTGAAATCGTTTAACTTCGGTACTTTATTATTCTAGTAAATAAGCGTTCGTTGTAATACTAGTTAGACATTCTTATCTGTTTAATTCTTTCAGTTGAAAATGTCATTTATCATTTATTATAAATGCACTAAATGTGTGATATTGGTTTCAGTGCAGAAGTACTGTAAAATATACTATTAATTTATGCACATGTTTATGTAGAAACTTTAATTGAAGTTAATATTTTTTATAAGCGTTCATTATGCTCAATTTCAAAGTTCCATTTAATGTTAGAGGTAATGGCTATAATAAGATACATTAGGTAATGGCTATAATAAAAAATAATTAATTCAGGGATCGTTTATTTTTAGCTTACTACAGTGATTAGAGCAACTTGTGAAAAGGAATCCTGAAATTTTTCGAGTCCTAGAACTGTTACTATATCTTAATTTGTATTCAAAGGCCGTGCCGAAGGGTTTTTTTTTTTAGGCCACAACCCTAATATACAGCAATGCACGGACGAAAACATTTTTTTTCAATCATCAGTTAATAATCACTTAAAAAAAAGAGGTTGAATATTAGTGGTATTTCCTAGTATGGTTTTCTAAAATTTATTATTTTTCTTTGGAGAAAAAAAATATAAGGAACTAAATCTGAAAATTATAAATCATTTTCATTTCGAATGGTAAAATTTTCGATAAATAAACTCATTTGAACTAACCAAAATAAAAACAGTTAATAAACGTGTTCGATCATACACTGTTACGTGAATCTTAATCTTTTTGCTATATTTTATCTCCCCTTTAAGTTCGTACTACTATTTATGGGACACCCTTTATTGTGTAATTTATTCTAAATGATTCTCGTTAAATTAATTTACATTATTTTTCATTTAAATACCAAGGAAGAGCAGTGCACGGGTTGTACTTATAATTATAGAAAACTTTCTTCTGATACCTACGCTTTACAAAAGATTAAAAATTAAATAGTATAGCAATACTTAAATTTTTTGTACGTGAATTGTAAATATCAAATATTTTAAATTCTATTTCATCTCCTCGTCATATATTCTGTTAATATATGAATTGAACAATATTTAATAAATGAAAATTTAATAACTATTACTTAAATTTATTTTAAAAGTAATAATTGTTGTAACTGCTTTGAAAATGTGAAACTTAAACATTCAGTATAAAGATATGCATAAAAATGCCTGTATCATTTGTGTATTCGTTTACTTTAATGTATACTAAAAGTCAGCTTAATTTGTTCATGTATATTAAAAATCAAGCTAAAATAATGAATCACGAGAGTTAGCACTACTTTGTTTTTCCTTCAAATTACATGTATCTATTTACTTTAATGTCCACGTGTATGTATCATAGTAAAGAAACTGTCAATGAGTTCGTACTTGAATTAGTAACACACAGTCATGACTTAAAGCTACAATAAATAACGTTTAAGCATCGAAAAGCTTAAAAATTGCTTGATGTATACGTGAAGATGTGAGGATCCGTAGGCCTCTTTGGATGACTCATCGAAATACACGCGCAGGCCCGTTACAAATAGCGAAGGCCCCGGCTTTGTATATAGGAGTCTTACTAATTAAGATTTCTATTTCATTTTTAAACTCGTGACATCAAAATGACGTCATTTCATTTATGATAAACCACTTTTTTTTACAGTTATGTCTATCTCTAGCATATAGATGATATATCACATGATCACTATTGCTTCCGAAACTTATTTGCGCTCCGTAGAAATACAATGATGTTTGATGTTGCCATTGAAAAGGCATGTTAATTACAGGAGCTAAAGCGTCATAATATCAGAACATATGTCTCATTTTACCGTGCTGTACAAGTCTCTTTTAACGTGTTACACGAAAACGATCGTAATGTTTTCGCCGTGTTTCCAAGAATTCGTGTTGTAGACCCATGTTATAAAGGGTTAAATTGTAATCTGTAAAAAATGAAATATGAAATTAGTTATTTATTTAGCGTGAATTGACAGTGAGATCAACGTCACTTTTATGTAACAAGTGTGATACTGTATTAAGAGTTCAATAAGGGTAATAAGCTTTTTTTCTCAGAAGTTACATCACGAACGTTTTCATTTAGAAAAGCGACATGATTTTCACCGGAGCAGGGTGCATTTTTGACTTTTAAACGTAAATGATGCATCCATTGTTTCATGAAGGTTTTTTAATTTAGGTAAAGTCGTGTGTAACATAACTGCGCTAATACATTGTCCACGCTTTGCGAATTGCAAGATAAAATTGTTGTCAACATCATGCAATGTTATTTATGTGGTATATACTATATATTAATGCTATAAATTAAACCTCACAAAAAGAATTATATGTTGTAGAAATCAGGCATTTTTCGAAAGCATCAGGCATTTTTCGAAAACTTCTTTCCTTTTTGATCGCCAAAATTTGCACTCATGACATCAACTTTTAGTCACGATTCAAGTATTTTTCCACGTTTTGAAATTCCGCATTACTGGGTTATTCGAATGTATCGAAATTGTATCAGTATGTTTATAAGTGCAAAGAAAATATTCGTTTCCCACCGTGCGGAGAACGGGTACGCAGCTAGTCAGATCTATTAAAATCCGTATGTTCGTATCGTGCGTGGCTGAATGACATTTTCGTACAAACTTTGTATAGTTTGACTTCGGATCGCGTAGAATATTGGCAATCTGTCCGTGAAAGTGAATCCAAATAAGCGGGTCGGGTAAAGCCAGCGGAGTGAATGTACGTGTTTCCTCTTGTGTTGACGTCCACGCTCAGTAATCTATAATAATCTGTAATGCACTGAAATATTGCATGCGGGACTTTTATTATCATTGTTATTAATGAGGATATCAGCGTAGAGTCTGAGCGGCACGTAACGGCCAGTATGAATGCAGCTTATAGTTTGGCGCCAATGACCACCGGTATATTACGTTCAAGAACTGATTAACACTCTCTATAGGCCTGCTTTCATTTCGAGGCTCCCTCTCACCTACTCCTATTCCATTACCCAAGGTGCCCATTCGTTAAGGTGACCAAACGTCCCCGTTTTCCGGGGCAGTCCCCAATTTCAGGACGTTCTCCAAATTGTACCCACAGTGTAAAACGGGAATTGGGGACAATTTTTAATTATTGCATTGGTTTTTAATTAAATTAATGTTAATTATTTCACTAATTATAAAAATTGGGGACATGTCCCCGATTCTATGTTCAAAAATCTCGCCACCTTACAATACGTCCCCAATCTTTGAGGACAGTCCCCGATTTCTGCGGTTCTTTCGGGGCCATCGTGATTCTACCGGGCCTGCTTGTGCATTCCGATGACTCATCCAAAGAGTCCTAAAGATGCTCACGTATTGGTTCCAGCACTTAGATACATCATCTAACGGTCGAATCTAACCAATCAGGCCACGTTCGTAGGCCTTTTTCGGAGTGCACAAGCAGGCCCGGTAGAATCACGATGGCCCCGATTCTTTGGGATTTGTCCCCAAAATGCAAAACAGCATTTGGGGACAATTTATAATTATTACATTGTTTTTTAATTAGATTATTGATAACACTAGTCAACAAATTTGAACTTTTTTTCTGCCTCTGGTTTGTAAATGGGTGGATTTACTTAATTTCGGGGTACTGAATTCACTGGTAAAATCAATTTATGTCTATCACGTCACATTTCCAAGAGGCACAAGAAAATCAGCAGCAATACCGACAAAATTTGATATAATTGAAACTAACAAGAAATTCATATAAGAACTTAATAATTCAATATTATTTCATATGTATACATTAGTTTTTATATGTATACACATGCCAACATAGATATCATCTTTTTCCTGTCCAAAATGCCCTTCCTACTTGGTTTGAATGAGGTCCAAGCCGCTAACTCAATATTTGTCAGTCTGATATCAAAAGGATGGATCGTTGAACAATTTTTCTATTTGTGGTCCAATAAATATACTTTCTTTTAACTTTGCTTCACTCAGCTTGAGAAAATTTTCTTTCAAATAATTGAAGACCTGACCTCATTTATCCAGGCCTTTAACAAAGTTCTTCATAAAACCAAACTTGACATGAATCGGAGACAAACTGATTTTATTAGGCTCAACCAGTGGAGTATTTTTCACATTTTCCTTTACAGCTACATGTGATTTCCTTTTAAGCCACTTTACTGTATAGTGGCCAAAGTTTCATAAGTTTCTTTCACGTCTACTGCATGAGCCAAAGGCACAGATGGAAAAGTATTGCCATTATGCAGTAGTACTGCTTTCAATCTGGTTTGTCCAAGAGTCAATAAAGAGTGACTATTCCTGATAGTTATGTTGTACACCTAGCTGCATCAGCAGACCATTGACATCTCTACATACACACATTGAATTCTGCATGTCAAAATATGGAGCGAATGAAGTACCTTTTGATCTCAAACAGGAAATTTTTGTACCTGGAGCTAGATCGTTTCATTGTTGCAATCTCGACCCCAAAAGTTCAGCTTGCTGTTTTGAAAGTTTTAGATCGCGAACCAAATTGTTCAACTCCTTTTGATTAAAGGGCTGAAGCGAAAAATCTTGAGAATGAGGGGAATATTTTCTACAGGTTCTTGATCAGCATCTTCAGATTAACTTGTCATTGTTTCTGATTCTATGTTTTGCAGATTACAGGCAGACAGGCAACCTTTCATTATGTCACTGGCAAATGCACTGAAGATACATTTTACACTTAATTTTATTTCTAGTTTTGATAGAGAATGCCCTGAAATATTTGTAAGAGAAAAGTTCTAGGCTGGAAAATTATCCTTAGGCTAACTCCACACCATAGGAATTGAGAATTCATAGCTCGACATTTTCCTTTCAGTCACTTGGTTAAAGTAGTAGTACATGTTATGCACGAATACGAGGCGCAAAAGTTTTATCTTGATCACCAAGAGAACTATCAAAATATAATTTATAGGCCTTCTTAATCAAATCAGTAATTGTTTTTTGGAGCTTTTTGGGTGAATTTCTCACAGACATAACAAAAGTTTTCGGGGTGGTTAAGACAACTATGTTTACTAGTTGTTATTTTTAGTAAACGTAAGTTTTAAATATATGTATAAAGCAATTTTAAAATAAAAATACCTCTCAATAGAAACACTCACTTATTAAAAAAAAAAAAACTTATAATACATTCTTAGGCTGAGATAAATACAATAGTAATTGCACCATGCACGTTTCAACATTCACTAGGTCATAATGTTTATTTTGCACTACTGGATTATCTCTCCATCTAATGAATAACACTTGCCTGTGTAACATCTGACATCAAGTGACAATTTGTTGATCTTATAGCACTCTTGTACCAAACTTTAGAAAAAAAAATTAAAAATTAAACATTAAAATAAAAGAACGGAAATAGTGAAATTAAGAAAAAAATAAATAAAAATCCTTAAAAACTCAAATCTTACGCGCTAGAGCATTTTGAAAGGTTGATTCGGATTTTACACACCAAAATACATACTAATTGATGTATCACATTCCAGAGGCAAAATGGCTGTTGAGTAGTGTAATTATTTCATTAATTATAAAATATCCCCAATCTTGTTTCAGAATCGGGGACATGTCCTCAACTCTAAGTTAAAAAATATGGTCACTTTACCATTACCACATGTATGACTAACAAATACAGGTGATTCATAATGAATGGGACAAAAAGAAAACATGATTGTGAACGTTGTAATTAATATATTTAGAAAATTCAAATTTACCTCAAAACTACATTTATTGAAGTTTCTACAGGTGTTCAATATGTGCCCCTCCGGTGACAGGGCGTTGATTTTGAGGTACTCCGCAAAAACGAATCACGAATTCTTTCAACCACTTCGGGTTTTGTTTCTTTTCGTCCTGGGCTTTTGTTCTTGCCAGTCAAGAAGAATATATTTGATTTCTATAAAAATAGTTGCGGGTGACATAGCTCCAAGAGAATCCTTTACTTTTTAGCACACCCCGCAAAAAAAGTGTCACGATTATTTTTAACAGCACTGAATCTGCTGAAAAATGGAAGAATGCGAACAGCTGGATAGATTGTCCAATGATAAAAAGGGGCAGCCATTGCCGTCGCTCGACTTAACTACCAGCAAGATGGCGGACGGTCAAAACGTTCATCGCGTGCCACAGATCTAGAGACCCCTTTTTGACGCAGCTGGCTGTGCCCCACAGTAATTTTGTGCACTGTGCCGCACAGCCAGCCTCGCCAAAAAAGGGTCCCTAGATCTGTGGCACACGGTGAATGTTTCGACCGTCCGCCATCTTGCTGGTAGTTAAGTCGAGCGACGGCAACGGCTGCCCTTTTTTCAGCATTGGGAAAGGGTTGCGCCTCAAAGGGTTAACCACAAAGCAAAAATAATTTTCATCATTAAAGTTAGAATTAAAGTAAGAAGTTTAATATTTTTTATATTAAATAAAAATCGTAAATCACTTCCAATCCATATTATAGAGGTGCCTAAAAAACACTAACCTAGTGTTTTCTTCATTATATATCGACCTTAGACATATGGAATTAATTATAAAGTTACTTTATGGTGCCGAATAAAAATTTCAGGATATTAAATGTAAATAAATACAATAGACCTCTATACATTAAAGAAGTGATGTAGGAGTTTCAGTTTTTCTCATAAAAAGGCTTACAGATTCAGTACAATATAGATTATGTTTGCCATATTGGAAAGAAGAGAAAAGAAGGGAAATAATTAAATTAAGAATAAAAATCCAGCATAATATAAATATAAAAATTACTATATAAAAATTCAGGGAGGCGCAGGTGCCTCCATGCTCTATGCTGCCGATGCCCATGGTTAAAAAACGAACCGTTACAGTTTAGTTTTTTTGCTTAAATCGAACAGTCTTTAATGCTCTAAGTAAATTACTTTTTACAGGACGCGCCTCGACAGTTTCTACATATATACAGGATGTCCCAAAAATGTGGTAACGGGCTTTAATTCCTTACTTATTAGAGATAACTGGGTAGTGTAAATTGGAAAAATGTTCAAAATAAGGTCGGAAATAAGACTCTGTTAAGAAAAATATCCTTTCGTTACCCACTTATCTCTCATAGATAAAGAATTAAAGCCCATTACCACCTTTTCGGGACACCCTGTAGAAATTTACTATGTTATAAAAGTTTAGGTGGCACGAATTATTTTTAATAAATATTTCTTTACCGTGAATGTTTACGTTATGAAAACCTTTTTTTAAAAACTTCTATAGTATTTCTCTGTAGCTATTGAAAATGAGCAACGTGAAATTTTAAAATTCGACTAGACTAATCGATATTTTAATTATTTAAAAAAAATGTATTGTAAGTAAACCGGTTCAATAAGCATCTTCTTAATTGCATTCCGAACATTATTAATTTTTTTTAAAAGGATAATTACATCATTAACATAACGAAAAAAAAAAGCATTACTTCGGAAGCTATTCATTCTAAGAATTATTATTTAAAACCAAAGAGTTAAGAAGATAAATTACCATGAATCAGATTAAACTCTTGCACTTATAAAAAGAAAACCAGTAATAATAAGCCATAGCTGATTACAAATCAGACTGAATGTGATTACATATTACAGAGAATGTGCATGTTAAATCTGTCTAGTCTTAGACTCCTTATTTGCCTGTTAGGTGAGAGATGGTATTTAAAATTTTCGAAACTGCTATAATATTTGTTACTGAATGACTAGTTCTGAACTTTGTCCTAAGAATACAAAAAAAAAAAAAAATCCCTCAGTTTATTAAAAAAAACGCCATATCAATAGCATTATCTCTAAAGCTTACAAAAAACTTGATTTTCTTAAGTGCTAAACTAAAGAATTTTCTAACCTTCATGCATTAAAAATCTTATACTTTAGTTTGATACGCTCTAATCTTGAATATTGTAGTCTTGTTTGGGATCCGTATTATAAAAATAAAATGAAAATTCTTGAGCGGGTGCAGACTCAGTTTACTCGTTATTCATATTACAAAAGTAATCCTATTTACATTCCGAATATTTCTTCATCTTACTTGAGAAGTGTTTTTGGTCTTCCTAGTTTAAGTTCTCGTCGTGATCTCTTTTGTTTATTATTTTTTTTATAAAGTTGTCAATAAGCTGTCAAATGTACCGAACAGGTCTCTTCGTAATAGCCATTTATTTGTGGATCCAATTATAAAATATAATTACATATACTTTTCGTTATAATTTTATAAAATTTATAATAAGTTTTCTTTGGATTTGGATATTTTTAACATGTCTTTTAAAGTCTTTAGAGTTAAGTGTTTTGAACTTTTGCAGTCATGACTGGTATTTATTTTATCTCTGTATTTTATCTTCTTTAATTTTATCTTATGTAATTTGTCCTTTTATGCATCACTGTAAATGGATTTTAATCTGTAGTGTGCATTTCTTTTATGAAATAAATGAAATGAAATGAAAATTTTTAATAACAAGAATACGGCGATATACTTCAATTTGTCATACAAAAATAATGCAGTTATTAAGGCGATTTTAAACGATCTATCTTCAGAATTTTCACCAAATTAAGTAAACTGATTTTAAATTAGAGGAATTCCTTAGTTTTCTAATTTAAACAAAAAATCACTTAAAACTAATAAACCACCGCCACGTTCCGATCCGATCTAATAAAAGCAATCTTCTCCATCTTATGAACCCAACTCGTAAGTAAATGAGAAAGAAAAGAACACAAAAATGCTTAGTCATGGAGCTGTGCCTGGTAAGATTTTAGGGAAAACGACACCCTTCGCGCCTTCACGGCAAACGAAGAAAAGGGACAATTTCGCCATGTGGTGACGTCCGAAAAGTGACCTCAATGCCCTCTCGTTGGGGAAGCACACCATCGTTTAAAACTGTCGTCTTTTTTGCAGTGGTCAATGATGGCGGCACTATCGTACTTGCAAGTTAGGGTACGCAGGAAGTTGGGAGACGGCTAGCCCCTCTAATTGCTTTTCAGTCCCCCATTTTAGTCGACCAGTTGTATAATGAATCGAAATCAAAATGGCATGCCCCCCCTCCCCCCAAAAAAGGAAAGAAAGAGAGGGAGAGTTTGAATTTTTCCTTTTTTTTCTGAAGACTTGTACATCTGAAACATTTGCGCCAGACAGATCAAGCATAGATATATGTGATCAATGTGATCAAGTGTGTGCGTATGTGTGTGTGGAGGGGGCTGTTTACAGAAATTCGCACACGTAGGCCAAACCAGATTATCTGTGGTCCGGTCCAGGTGAAGATAATCTCGTTTTGTTGCTTGAAAGCGCGCAAAAATGTAGGGGAAGAGAAGAAGGATCCAGTGACGTCGCGCGGGGGGTGCGGGCCGCACCGGGTGACACCAACAGAGGGGGTGACACACAAAAAAAAAATGCTGGTTTATTTATTTTTTTTTAAATTAATTTGAAAAAAGACCTGATTTGGTGGATGGAAAAAATATCCGCGAGAAAAATTAAGAACAAATATATGTAAGAAACATATTCTGTGTACCTGTAGGAATAAAATGTGTTCCTTCATCTCAACTTTTTTTTCCAGTTGAAAAATTTTCCTTATTTCCCCCATAAAACAAGAATACGGCAGGTTGTTCTCAACTTATGTGTAGCCATTTCATCTGTATGTTCCGCTTTTAACCAGGGGCTAACTATGAACACTTTCTCTTGCTATTTGGGGGGGGGAGATCTTGGACAAGGGGTGCGAATGAGGCACTTGACTAAACTGGGGGTGCCCGTCGGCTGTACTTTTTGAGCGTTGGACAGTCTATCCGGTGGGTCTGCCATATGGATGTGAAAATGTTTGCACTTCAAAGGGTGAAAAGCATACTCATGATGATGATTATTATTTTTTTTTAGTACGAAACACACAAACGTAAATGCACTGACGGTTGACAATGAAAACATGGATTCGCGCGTCAAAATGAAAGGTTTCGAAGGACGACGCCAGGAAGGTATCTAAAGGCGCGTTTACACCAAAGTTAACAAAACATTGTTTGTAGAAAACTAAAAGTTGTCAACTAAAAGTTGCTTTTCTCAAATTAGAGCAATAAGTGGAAGATTTTTTGTAGAAAACTAAAAGTTGCTCTTCTCAAATTCAGAGCAACAAGTGGTAAACTTGTTGCCAAAGAATTGGCGCGAAAGACGGTAGTGTCAAGTCAAGGATGTCACACGAAGAAGACGTGTAGGGGGAACAGTTCTCTACTAATTTCCTACAAGTTTCTAGCGGAAAGCGCGCAGCAACAAATCTTCCACTTTTAGTTGTCAACTTTCTTTGATCTTTACCGACACTCCGCGGGAAACCAAAATTTAGTGGAAGATTCGTCTCTCCACAAGTGGAAGACAGAAAAAGTTGCTGTATTTTGTTAAAAAAGCAACAAATTGCCGAAACTTGTGGAAAACTTAGTGGAAGACTTTGGTGTAAACGCGCCTTTAAGATGTTCCCAGAATTCTGGCATAATTCTGAGAACGCTGACCGATCATTCATATAGTTTAGTTCGTTTACTGTGTAAAAGTTCTATTTTTCAAACGCAAGTCCTGCTAATTTATTTCTTTTTCATGTTATGCTATCATTCTTTTGGTAAGTTCATAATTGAAATATTTTATGTTTTCAACGCAGGGCCGGCCCAAGGAGGGTGCGAATGTAGGCGATCAACTAAAAACGAGGCAAAACGCCTCAGAAAATGCTTTTTGAGACCATTCTTTTTTTCTCTCTCTCTCTCTCTCCTTTCCATGCGGTTGTCTTAAACAGCTATGTTCTCACGGAGCTTTAGATGGATGACGGTTTTTCCGAATTGTATTATATTTTATTGTGTACAAAGGCGAAGCTACTCGAGGGCTATCTGTATAGGGATGGGTACCTTGTTCGGGGGATTTTTTAAGGGGTTCTAATGCGTATTCACGTTACATCCGAAGAAAACCACCCAAAACTCCAGACAGTTAGATCGATGACTGCGTGATGAGCCCGAAATCGTTTTCCGAATGCAATGTGCCTTGTATCATATATGGGCCTTTCAGTCTACATTTATTTCGTACCTATGTCATTTATTTTTTTCATTGTTACGAAGAATCTCAAGACGTGTAAACGAATGTTGTTGAACCTTTTAAAATTCCATTCAAGTTTTAGAAACACCGTGTAAGAAGCAGAATGCAGGCTACAGGGGCGGATTTCTAGCTGTATAGAATGTATTTAAGTAAATATATCAGAAGAAGGCCCTTACTTTGTAGATAAAACTCCCCCCCCCCCATCTCTCTCTTTTCTTTTCATTTCTTTTTTCTTTTTTTAATCCATAAACAAAATGTATTGAAACTTTTGTTATGTTATTTATTGTTTTTGAGGCTCAAATTACGTAATAAATAGATTTGCAGTAAGTTATTTGGTGAATTAATTTTATGATTTGAGTTTGACATTTTCCATAAGCACTCAAATGAAACAACTCGGCTGCAAGAGACCAAGAATCATTTATTGGCGTTCGTATAGAATCAATAAATAATGAAGTTGACTCTTTCGGAAATAAACATGCTTTCAGATGAGGATCAAATAACAGAAACAGCGTTTCATTAAAGGTCTTATATCTTTTAAAAGCAATGAAAATTGCGAAGAGTGCTTGCATGTGTATAAATGTTCACCTATTTACATAAATAATTGGTTTACAAGTAAACAATTTTATATATTTACATAATATCTTATTTTATTTGTATTACTAACTTCAAAAATTGTAATTATTAAAAGGTATTGTTTTTCACATGGAGTTCGCTGCGCAGAGATTATGAACATAAAAATCATTTTACAAACTCAATTATTTTATTCTCTGTATTGTATAAAATTTTAATTTACAAAAGATTTTATAAGTTAAAAGCTTAAATAAAATAATAATAATAATTTTAAGTGTATAAAATAGGTATGTATTTTCGACTTAACAATATGTCACTTTAATTTTGTCTTAAGTATAGGCATAAAATATTTGAGTTTGTTAAAAGATTTTTATGTATGTACGGCTCCGCATAATGAACCACATATGGAAAATAATAGAGTAAAATTATGTATTTTCGCGAGGCATTAATTTCCGGGAACCCCGTCGTAATCGCGAAATTTAAATCCTCTAGAGGTCTGGTTTTTTTTTTTTTTTTAATAATAAACAAGAAATCAGAAATTTTCCACAATCCAAAATTTAATGATTTATTGCACAGTTACAAACGCTTTCTTAATGATTTCTTTCTTACAACTATATCTTGAATATAAAACATTAATAGAACTAACAAAATGCAGCTCATTCACTTACAATATTTATATCAGCTTTTTTAAAACCATTCGTTAAAATTGGCCAAATTCAAAAGTAAATAAATTTTATGTGCAATGTACGAGCAATGTGGAACTTTACACAGCAATATGCAAGGTGGTCCAAAACTCTATAAACTGTAGGGGCGATAGGACATTATATTATGTACCCTATATCCGTAAAGTTTGTATAGGGAGTTTAGAATCACTCCCTATATTCAGTCAAAAAGAATCTGTAATGTATATTCAGATGTCTGTATATTCTGTATATTCAGTCAAAATTTTATCGATTTTCATTACTTTTAAAAGATACAAGAACTCTTAAGTAATGCAGTTTTGTAGCGAGTGCTGAATGAAACAGGTCTCATGAGACATTAAATTTCAAGTGCGTAGATAATTTAACATTTAGTTGAATTAAATGCCATATTTTTATTAGCTAACAGTGCATTTGTATTAGCTGACAGTGTATTTTTATTAGTCTGACAGTGTATTTTTATTAGTCTGGTAATGGCATTATAAACAGGCTTTTCTAGGGCTCATGGTTTTCATAGGACTCTTGGAAAAAACACTCCATGTGAAAAAAAAAAGTCATTTCCGCGTCTCGTACATTACCTTGCATAGGTGGCATGGAAATGTTGCAGGTGTAATAGCCTATAACGTTTGAAAGAACCTTACTATAGTGGTTGCCACTTATTTCGGTCAGTGAGTCTCTTAAGTCGGTGAAAATTGGCAGGGCGAAAGAACGAAATGGCCAAATTGCACTAGTTTTCTGCCGCTTACTTCGGTAGTTAGTGCTGCTTTATCCGGTCAGATAAATCTATGGAGATTAGATAAAATTTCGACTTAATTTAGGCGAAGTGAAAAAAAAGCCAATCTCAAAGATGACTCATAATTGTACGGAGGTGTTACGGGGAGGGGGTAACACCGGATGAGCCCGCACCGGGTGACACCATGCTTAGCGACGCCACTGGAAGGATCATAGAAATCTTGTTACTGGGCATGATTTTTCAGGAACATGTTTTCTCTGCTCGACGCTATAACCTCATCATATGGGAACGAGAAAGAAGAGTAAAATTACGAGTGTCAGGGATAAAATAGGTGTGTTTGTGTTCCGTTGCTCATCGTTAAAATTAATGACTTGGAAAGTTTGTTAAACGATGATATTACTATTTATTTGCAAATAACTCCAATGGAAATTTAACATATTTTTTTTATCGATTTTCGTGGGAGAGGGCTACATATCCCCGCTCGTAAAAAGCCACTAAAGCCCAATAAAAACGTCCCTTCCGTGTTTGAGAAAGGAAAAAACTACAAAAATCAAACTTACCCAGCGGATTTTTCGTAAAGTCAATGGGGTAAGGCCTTAAAACCACGACAAATTTGATGTCTTTCGGTAGCCTTTATTGTCCACGGTCCACAGCAGATTCAGTCGATAGAGACCTCAAAACTCTTCTCATTCACACTATCAATTTATAAAGAAATCTTACTTTTCTTGCTTGTAAAATTCTTCTCTGATCCCCCCCCTCTCCCCAACCGCATTCCCTATTTTTCTAACGCAAATGAAAACGATCGCGACTGAGGCAAAAGCGAACAGGTTAAACATGTGCTCCTTGAAGAAAGCTTTGCTGGTACCCAGTTTACACCTAGCAGTTACCAGCTGGTACCCAGTAATTAAGCTTTGCTCAAATTAAGTGTGCTCAGGTATGCTGGACCTCAAATTAAGTGTGCTCAGGAAGGGGCGATCGCCCCTTTCACATTTGGATATTACAATGTCTGCCTGCGCTAAATAAAATTTGAGTGAAGTTGAGGTGATTTATCTTTTCCAGAGGCGTTTTTGAATGAACTGCGAGTGGATCAAGAAGGAAGATCAAGTAAACGCTAGCCAAATTAAATTCGTTTTGATGTTTACGTAATGACATAACATTGCAATTATGTTTAACACGTTCACTGCCATGAGCATCAACGGTGGGTCTCGAAAATTTTTCTTTATGTGCTGTATGAGCATCCCATGGGTAACCGATATCATTTCATATTATGTAAAAATTTTTAGGTACTTCAGCAATGAATTAATGTTTGTAGATGGCACTATGATAACAGTTCTTTAAAATATATATTTCTGGACACACAGCAAAGTCAGTTATTGGCTGTTTCCAAAACGTTAAATTAGTGTTTTTAAGTTCGGCATACCGATAATCATTTTAATTTCCTATGGGGGCATTGAAGATGTTAAGTTAACAGCGTAGCATTTCATTATAAAAGCAGCTGACTGCAATTCTATAAATTATGCAATCACTTAAGATTTTTTAAAAGTTGTTAACGCCAGACACGTAGCCAGAAAAAGAAAACAATTCGGGGAGTGAACAAACGGCTGAGTTCCACACAAAAAGTCTTCCTTATAATTAACTAAAGTTCAAATTTTGAGGCACGTACCATCAACAAGGCACGTTTTGAGTACCATTAACAAGGCACGTTACGTCCCTGTCATTCGAAAATTTAACTGAAGCACTATTTGTTTCAGTTTACTTTTCGTAGCTGTACCTAGAAAACAATATAATTTGATCAACTCTTGCTTGAGCCATTCATAAAATATCGAAGTGAGAAATATCTCAGTATAGTCCTTATTTCAATGTAAAGAAATGTTTTCAAACTATAATATCTACAGTGCGCTTTTTTCCACGAACCGCTGCGGGACCTATTGTGTTTAATCAGACACTGAAACTAAATTTTATTTTACTGTGTTCGTACACTTCTACTATCAACCTCAATGCTCTAAGGGGAAAAATTGAAAAAAAAATGTTTTGGATTTTTACTTAGCAAAAAATCAAATTATGAGATTCGTCCGTTTTAGGTTTTGGTAACTGGCGCCACCGCAAATACGAAGGGTAGCCATAAATTATCTTTTAAACGACTGTAGGGGAGATGAATGGAATACAGTGAAGACCACCTACTAGAATCACAAGTTGCACGATATATTAATAGGAGTAGGAAATAATAGGAAGATGGAAAACAAACCAACAAGAATGTATGCATTTTAAAAAGTGCTATGTGTGCTCTGGTGACACATAAACAAACAATGACTACAGCCTTTACAGTTCAAGCGTCTTTCATAAAAACCTATGGCACGAGTAAAATCCCGTCTCTTTTCGTATGAAGCCGCTGACGAGATGGTCATCAATTATCTTTTGTTGATTAACAGGAAAGTCCAGTGAATCCCACCGAAGACCTAGTTTAAAAAGTTATTACGAAGGTAATTGGCAGCAGATCGGGGGACCCTGCTCACCCTAGAAATGTGGATCTCGTTTGCTGATTCCTTCGAAACTCGAGAAACAGATTCCGAGCTGTAGATAGTCAATCTCCAGTAAATGAATAGTATAAAATACCGAGCAGAATGAGAATGGAAGGAAACCAAACGAAGAAATTCTAAAGTCAGACCATTTTCATGGAATTTTTTATCTGATTGCAAAACATAAAAATTCCTTCACTTTTCTAAACCAACAAATTCTTTAAACAGTCATATCCGACGAGGTGTGTATGGCCCACACAGTTCCCCCGCTGGTGCCACCCCTGGACATTCCGTACTTACAATTAATGAAGAAAAAGTGAAAGCAATTGCTTTCAAAATCTGAACTTTAGAGTTAGTCGGAAATTGCCTTATATTTAAGAAATCGAAGATTTGAAGTTATAAATGCTCTTTAAAAATTTGTCCTTTAGAAAAATTTTAATTTAAAGATGCAATTATTATTTATTACATTTTTATAAAAAATATTGTTCACAGGAGTGTTATTATTTTTTGTTTTGTGTTTGATTTCGTTGAATGGTATATTTATGCATGTTCATGCTATTTAAAATAATAATAATATCTGTCATACACATATGAGACAAGTTGTTTTTATATCTTTACAAAGCTTGAAGCTACAATATTAAGGAATAATCACTTTAATATTGTTTATGTGCAGTGAAACCTCTAAAAGTTGGACGCTTGTTGTTAAATCAAAAAATGTTCAATTTACGGAGATGTCAAACGATTGAAGGTTTTCTTTAAATGCTATAGGCAGACTCCGTGTTCCGTTACCAAGAAAATTGTCCGGCTTTGGAGGTTTTACTTTAAAGAAGGGCCTTTTTACCCCTTAGACGCCCCCTTGAAAGATTGTTTCTGTCAATAAATCCCCTAATTTTTTTAATACCTAAAAGAACCACCATGCAGGAATTTGAAGGATAGTTCAATAATAATAATAGAAAAACTACCTATTTCTTTTACAAATTAAATGTAATTGCAACATGTACAATGTGCCCGCTAAAGTCCGTTGTCACCCCAATCATTTCTGAATTGTAAGAGCTATAGTCATAAGTGGGGTCTAAGTATAGTAATGTTGCCATGCGCTACGGGAAAAAACGCTTACAGTGCCACCTGGTTGGCTAAATTGGAGTTAACATACTTATCTTAAAAAAACAGTTCGAGATGAAAATGAATTACAAAGTTTTTAAGCATCACCGATTTGTTAATAAATGACCTCTTGATCACATTAATGTTAAAACTGAAGCCATAAACTGCAATTCGTAAAAAGTATTACTTTTTTTTTTTTGCCAGCGTATCACTAGTCATATTGTACAACTTCCTGCAAAAATTGCAGACTAGCCTCGGCTTTAGATACAGAAATTACTCCGCAAATGCAAATCTGTATTCTGTTTATAAATAGTAAAACGGGTATAATCATCTATCAATTCCTTAAAAATTAAATTAAAAATTTTAAAAGAGAAAAATTTATCATCGACCCCCAATAGACCCCTGTAAAAGATTCATAGACCTCCGAGCGGTCCACTTGGACCCCGTTGGGAATCACTGGTATAAAGGAAAGCTACTTTCAACTTGAAAATTTAAAAAGTAGTTTCGATTTTGTAAAGAGAAAGAAATGTTTGTATGCCTGTATACTGTATTTAAAGTTTAAAAAATTTGATCCTGTGAAAAAATGCAACTGGGCGATTCTAAAAAGGTGGATACAAACACACATCCTAACGTAAAGTTATCTCAGAAAAAAAAGAAATAAGATCTTATAACTGAATTTTTTTTTTCCTCAGTGAATTTTTAGTTCTACTCAGAAAAAAACACTGGAATCATTTATTTAAAAAGTTTCTTGCAAATATCCTTAAATTAAAAAAAATTTAGTTGCACATGCTTAATTTGGACATTTCTAATGTTAACTGATGCTCTGTAACACCAAGAAAAAAATTCTAGCACGTCTATAGAAGTTTCATAATAAAAATATTGTATGCATATAATAAAATGATGATTTGTTTACTATTTCGGACAACATATGGAAGTAACATGCTTAAAATATTAAAGTCCTACAACAAAAATCACATAATATGTTCTTGCTCGTTCTGTTTGTCAAAAAGTAACGATCCAAACAATGCTGTTTGGAAGTAAAAATAAATAATATATAATCATCTCAACCCATTTATCAGCCTTTAAAATAATATTTTAAACGTTCTATAGCATTTTCAGAATTTTTTTCGTATTTTCTCTGCTGCAAATATACTTTTCTAAATTATTGAGCGAAGATGCCCAAATCACATAACGATCGAAACACCGAATTCTTTACTGTTTAATTTATTGTAACAGAGTTGTCAATGTCCTAAAATTAAATTAATTGTAATAATTGATTGTAATTTTTAATTACAATCTTATTTCTCCAATTCAACAGTTTATATTCGTGAAATAGAGTGGATTTAGTTGAAATAAGGGTTAACATCATTGATGAGCATGTCAAACACAGGTGTACGGTGAAAACAAAATGGTGGCAGCTTCAATCTTACGAATTTTCGGACATGACTAATTAAAAAGCACGATTTATAAAGAGTAGTAAAACCTCACTAACTTAAAAATTGACATTCAATGTTTTAAGTGTTTTATTTTGTTACGAATGCTTTTTTTTTTCTCAGAAAATGTACTTAGGAAAATTATTTGACGAATTCAAATTGCGTAACAATCGAAACACTAATAATTTTTTAAAAATAAATTTGTGAACTGGACATAGCATAATTTTTATTTAAAATTAATAGCGATAAACACCATAATTTTTAAAAATTAAATCAAGACATTTTTTATTTTATTTTGAAATAATATGCATTAACAAACGCTATAATATTTTGTAGGGTTTCATCATTTAAAACTTGATTTCTTCAAGTAAACTTGACTAGATGACCATTAAATTGCTTTTAAATAGCAACAAATTTATTTCTGTTTAGTTTTCATTCTCTTAATTTATATCTCAATTCTTTAAAAGAAACTGCAATTTCGATACTTCTAATGAGTCAATATCAGACCAAACGTGTTTGTTTAAATGCATATAACATGTATAATTGAAATTAAATATGTCGCTTTGCTTATAATATTGTTTCAATGTGTCTCTTGAAAACAAATTTATTAAAAGACATAGAAGACTTATAAAAATAAAGAAAGAAAGAAAAAATAAAATATTATACATTTGATTAGCAAAATGCAACTATAGAGAGCCTGTTTAATGCATTTTTAACCACTAGAATTTTTTAATGCACATATCTTAAAAATTCAATGTTCAAAATCAGTAACCAAAAGATCACCCATGTCCAAAATCTGTAATCTACAGATCAAAGATGTCCAAAATATGTAACCTATTGAGCAAACATGTCAGACATTTGTGACCTACAGATCTGATAATTAAATCTTTTAATTAATAATTTCCCAGAACACTTGCTGTCTTTTTATGTTTGTATACTCTATTCTAAGCTTATATACTATAAGGTAAAAAAAAAAAAGAGTAAAATTCTGAAATTTGAAAAATAGATTATAGTTAGCGTTTGGTGACCCACCTTTTTAGAATCACCCAATTATACTCTGTGTTCAAACTATTAAATATTTTGCATTTTTTAAATCTGACATCATTAATATGAAATATTTTTTCAGCTAAAAAATTAAACTCGTTAGAAATATTATAACCAATCAACATAAAATAGATTAAATTTATTTGACAAAAGTATAAGTTCTTCGCTTTAAATTATACTAGATAAAATCGATTTCTCTTATAAATTGGGCTATCACATTTTTTGTACTAAGTTTTGATGTTATCCATAATTCGACAATCCTTTGACTGCGATCAAAAACAAACTTTATTACATACCTCCAGAAAAATAATTAAAAAACTAAACATGAAAATTGAAGAAATTGTATATTACGTTAAAAATAAATAATAAAAGAAATTAATTTTGATACTATTTATCAAAATCGTATACTAGAAATACTATTATAATAATATTATTTAATAATAATATTTGTAAAGTGGACAGAAGTTGGTTTTTTTTGTATGTTTATTTGCCAGTCTCTACATTGTAGCTTAACTTCCCTACCCCCCCCCTTCTCTTTTTGATGAAATCAGATAAATAAAAAGCGTGTATATTATGTAGGAAAAATTTTTTGTGTTAAACGTGATTTTTTTCAAAACAAGGTTTTTCATTTCATCACTTTTAAAGTATGTTATCTAGATAGGAATTCTGAGCATTTTAGAATTTTTGTAGAAATTTGCGTTCTAAATAAAATCATAAAAATGTATTGGAAACATTTAAATCCTGTTATTTTATTCTATAAGAAATAGTAATAAAAATTTTGTTTATACCTTTTTTTTTCATTTTTTCTTCTAAAATAAAACTTGAATATCTAAATTTTTCAGCTGTATGTTCAATTAAAAAAAAGTTAAATTCTTTATATTTGTCACGCAATTATTAAAGAAATAAAATATGTCACAAAACTTTTCGTGTGCATTTTGGTAAGTATTAACTAAAAAAAAAAGAGTTAAAAATACTTGATATTGTGGGCATGTGAGCCCCAATTATAATCTACAATTTTCAGAATTTTTTTTCTTTCAAAGATATGGCTATTTATATTATATTTGCAATTAATCAAGAAGACTAATACTTGATTATTAATAACACAATCAAGGGAGATACTCAATGATTTTATTATTTTTCTAATCTTTTGACATTATTATTTTAATTATGTATGTATCTAGAATTTTACGATCAAACCTTTTTCTTGAAGAAATGAGCTCATTTTCTTCTCATTTATTCCTGAGGGATGTTTGCTAATTGTAAACGCACTTTAAACATAACTGTCTGTCCAGATAATAAGAAATTTCATTTTAAAGCTAGAGCCAACTACGCAAAAGTCAAAAAGACACTTCCACCGTTGAATTTTCCAACTTTTTCTCGTTCTTGAGAAGTTATACAAAGAAAAGGGGACGGGTATATAGTTTTCAAATGGGCTAAAAGGGCTTTTTACGGACGTACACTTTTAGATTCACTTGATATTTCAGATTTACAGAATGTGAGAAGGAAGAAAACGAATTTGCGGTTTTCATGGCAAATTAGTCTATATAGAAATGTTCTGCATTTTATCACTGAAAAAGTAAGAATGTAAGAAATTTTGCAATGGGCTGCGTCCTTTTTGTTTAGGTTTCGAACATTTAACTTTATAATTTTTTTGTTATTTAATTTTTATATGGGGCAGTCTAAAAATATAATAATGATGTCATATAAATGTATATATATATATATATATATATATATCTTGTAATGTTTCTTTCTTGGAGAAAGAAACATTGTAAGCTTTGTCCTTCTTGGAGAACAAACTAACTGCCCTCACGCCCCCCCCCCACAAACCTGCATTAATCCGTCGTTGTCACGAAAGGTTCACATAGTGGACTTTTGTGAAATAAAATTTGTAACATTTCTTTCTCCACTAAAATAAATTTTGTTGCTGTATTGGTAATGCAAATATTATTATACGCCTTCCAAACCCGGGTGGGAATTGTGACACACACGGTATATATATAAAGGGCGAACATATATGGACTTCCATTTAAAATGACTCCACCCCCTCCCCCCCCCCCCCCCAATTTGAAATCCCAAGCTACGCTTATGCAGATGATTTTACAGTGTGGTCTAAAAGAAACTTCCCCTACATAAGAGTCCCTAGTGGCCGAACCGTTTAACCAATCGAAATGAAAGTTTAGATATAGTTATTTGAATGTACGGGGTCCAGATTCTGATGATTTAAAACAAGTACCAGGTTACCGAGCCATGCTCAGAATCTAAAGGCTCCTTAAGTGTAAAATAATGAATACGTAAATGCCTTGGCACGTATCAATAATCTTCATGGTTGCCAAAGATTTTCATCGCTGTCGAATCACCCATACATTATCAGGTAAGCTTTGGTAGGCATTCAATGTTACAATGGCATATACTTTGTTTTGAAGAGGGATGCTAAATATTCGATGGTCGGTGCCATCAGAGTTGAGCAAAAAGTAGTTTAACGTAAGGTGCCTCCTTTCCTTCTGTAGCAGATCAGCGAGGGTATCAGCGAAGATCTTGGGCGATGCATTCACTAACAGCGTCTTCATTACTTCAGAAATATATCTGTCCATATTGAGGACGTACAAATTCAGCATCAATACTTTGAGTTGGTTGAACTGTCAGATGAATGAGTTTATAAAAAATATTCATCAAGTCTGTTATACACTGTTCGCAACGTAGCAGTACACACCAAAATCGTTAATAGTTTCACTCGTGATATACTGTGAACAAAGCCATTGTAAAGTATGCTTTCAAATTTCGAATTCTTTGAAATGTAGGTGACATCGAAGAAACAACCACACCAATTCATTAGGAAATTCGGAATGTCCTACATCAATCTTACAGTCCCCAAAATGGTTTCGGTTAATTTTTGTTTTTACTCTTCAGAAAAATGCAAAGCTCCACGGTGAATGCAATCCATGTTAAAAAGTTTTCAACTATGATATTAAATATCCACATTTGTGGCAGCTTTGTAGATACTTAGACTGTTTACCCGAAGTATTTGTCGATGTCTAGCTGTATCATGTCGTTCTACTTCCAAATACTAATCATCTGTTTTATCTGCTTGTGTTCGAACTGCACGTTCACACATTTGGGCTAAGTGCTGCTGTCGGTGATCATATGTTTCCACAGCTCGTTTTTGAGCTACACTTTCATGCATTTACGTCTTTATAATACATCTATGATGATAATTCTTTACGATTGAAATTGTAAATTTCTCTATAGTGCTTCAATGCAAACATAAAATACTTATTTTTTTTTCTAATTCAAAGAAAATACATCATGCATAAACAAATTCTACAAACGTAAATTCAATCTTATAGATACATAAATATATATGCCATAAAAGTATAATCTTACATAAATATGCTTTAAACATAATTTTATTTTATAAACTCACGCTTAAGAAAATAAAAAGTGTAACGGAATTTAAATTATTAGTACAAAAGGACACTTCGAAATCATGAAATCAAAACAGAATAGATCAAAAATATTCTTTTATAATAACCCTAACAAATACTTAAACGTTGACAATAATAGAACAAACGGATGGACTGAAGAAAATGGACTTCTAACCTCGAATAAATCAAAAATACATCTCTCCTATATAGTTACGCTGATCCCTGACTCTGTCACAATTCCAGTTCAACCACTCAAAATAAAACTTTTACCATCCAAACAGATTAAAAATGTATTGTCTAATAACTTAAAATTTACACGGTTCGTTGGTGCGATCAGCCTGAAAATTATCATAATTATGTAAAAAAAAAAGAAAAAATCTGACAATCCACCCGTTCCCTGATTTTTAAGCGGTTTTTTTTAGCTCTATTTCATTTAAGAGAATAAAAAAAAGCTAATCATTTGAGTGTCAGAATTATCTATTGCAAGTGACATTGACGTTACATTGAAGTCACGGTTATCAGGCTTTGGAGGAAAAATTACGATTCCAATTCGCTTAAGATAGCTTTTGTAAATTACTACTCAGTTTAACTTTTTTTCAAAAATAAAACGGTTTTCTATGCATTAAGCATGGATATAGGAGAGGATGTTGATACCAAACGAAATGTTTCTGCAGATTATACAATTCGAATTTCGATGTATAATAAAAATTGAATATGAAGTTATTTGATTTTAAGTGGGTAAATATTAAATATTCTGAGTGTAGACATTCTATCGCCCGCTGTAATTGTCTCCACAAAGGGCTTTATCCTTTAGTTTAATGATAGTACACAACACAGTCTAATCCACGTCTAAATAAGAATTGAAAATTTATTAGAAAAAATCTTAGTAACCAGATTTCAGCCTCCCAATTTACTGCTTTCACATATGGACAACTCCCAGCCTGCGGCCGGATGGGGCCCGCCATGGCTTTTGGACCAGCCCTCAGAACAAGTCAAAACCCTGTATAAAACATTCAAACTTCCATATAAATCCGAATTATACGGCCCGCGATTTCGCTAACATCCTGAAGTCAGGCCCAGGAGGCCACTATCGTAAAGTTCTGCCCGCAACTTTTAAAAGGTTGTCCATACGATGATAAAGTAAAGGAGTTGAAATCATCAACTGCAGTGAATGAAAACTAAACTGATGGCTGATCATCTGCAAAATTAATTTGAATATCCGCTGCGAGCCCAATTTAGGAATCGATCGTATCATTTTTTCATCGGAGTTTCGAACATCGTTTCATTATAAACGGTTGACCCATTAAAAAAAAAAAAATCGTCAGGGTAACTACATTTAAATATTTATCGTCAAATTGGCGGAATAAGGCAGTTAAAATAGAATTCAACCTAGTGCCGTTATTTAAAAAAAAAAAATGAAATTTTCATGTTACGTCACAGGATCTTTTTTCTTACTGTGAATGACTGAAAAGGGTGTCATTTTCATTTAAATTATTCGGCTAAGCTGAAACTTTTATGCACTTTTGAAATTCGCATCATATGGATCAATAAAACACATGAAAAATATTTATTGTTTTAGTATATACGCGAAAATACATTTAGCTTTACGTTAGTTACAAAAGGATAATTGTAATAAATTCAGGCTATTTTTCACATAAGATTTACGAATAGTTTTGTATTAATAACTATGAATTAAGAATAATTAAATTATTTACGTATATTACATCAAGGTGCTTGTGGGAATGGCAACGAAGACTCTTTTCGCTTTTTCTTTCGCTGGTTGCCAGGACGATATTTTGAAATAAAAATAACTTTTTAATTCTAAACAAATTTATGTAGCTGAATGGTGTAATATATCTAGTTACTAAAATATTTATTTGTCTGTGTACTGAATATCTAGTTCCATTTATTTTGTTTCTTTGCGAAATTAATTTTTACTATTATATATCGGTGGCGTGTATTTTTTAATCCGCCCCAAACTTATTTGAGCGTCCCTTTTAGGAAGATTGCATCAAGTGTGTTTTTCATACGCTCAATAGATGGCGCGACCGTCCAAAAATTTTAAATTTTAAATTTTGAGCGTTTTAGTGTTTTTTCAATCAATTGACCTAGCTCAATCGTTTCAGGGGCCCAAAAAACCCCCAGGTACGAAATTTAAAAAGAATCCTTAGAGCAGTTTTCGAGATCGTTCGGACACACACACACACACACACAAACATTCCTCGTTTAATATAAGAGCGGATAAATCTCTCACAGTTAGGGTTACTGTGATAAAATTTCGAAATTTTCGAATGGCAACACCCACTTCTTTTGTGCGCAAATTGATCAGAGCATGGAAGAACCTTAAATGGCGTTGGAACGAGACACCTATGGCATAAATTGGCGGCGTAAAACATTTGCAAAGAAGAGCATTGTAAAGAACCAATCACAATAAAAGGGAAGGTGTAATTGATGTACTTTGCATAATGCACTGGGATGGGCAGAAGAAGCACCCATCACAGAACACTCTTGCAAGGCACTGCTTGTGATATAAGCATTGGGGTTAGATTGTTTCTTCATGTTCGTGCTAATCCGTCTCGTTTCGTGCGAAGAAGATGACACTTTCAGGGAAACAACGAGGTGAATTGGTAAAGCTTTTTTATATGAGCGGACAAAATGTTGCCGAAGCATTATGAGTTTATCGTCGAAATCATAAGCTAAAACGAGGCCCATGTTCCGTAAAAAGTGTACGTAATTTGGTAAAGAAATCTGAAGCAACGGGATGCACATGTGATAAACCGCGATCCGGACGGCCCCGTGTCCTGTTGAAGTTGTTACGAAGTACAACGTATACCAAGTATACCAAGTTTATACGATTGCAGGTCCATTGCATTGCATACAGCAAGAAGTGTTTCCCGCAATTTGGATGTACCGAAAACTACAGTTCTACAAATTCTGCGCTCTGTTTTGCGGATGTGCCCTTATCGATTCCAGCGCTTCCACGCGTTGGCACCTGGAGACAATCAACTGCGTGTCGACTTAGCTAATTTTCTCGTAATCAGATATGATGAAGATAACAGGTGCCGCTGCGGATATTATGAACGGATGAGGCACATTTCACCCTGGCAGGGAACGTAAACTCCAAGAACTGCGTTCATTGGGCGGAAGAAAAATCCTCACGGTGTGGCACCAGTGCCTTTAAACGAAAGACACGTGACTGTGTGGTGCGGCGTCGCAGGGACATTCCCTCTGGGCCCTTACTTCTTCGAAGAAGTCACATCCAGTGGCATGCAAACGTGCTCCGTCACAGGTGCTCGGTATAAAGCAATGTTGGAGAATTACGTAATTCCATAATTGCATCGGCGAAATTTCATTAATGACATTGTATGGATGCAAGATGGTGCTCCTCCACACATTGCCAGAAGTGTCCGCCAAGTGCTGCAACAGCACTTTGGTGATAGAGTCATCGCTCGTACCTTTGCAGTTTTGTGGCCACCTCGTTTCCCCGACCTCACTCCGGTGGATTTCTGGTTTTGGTGTTATCTGAAATCAAAGGTGTGCACATCAAATCCCCGGAATTTGTCAGACTTGAAAGATGCCATAAAACGGGAAGTTCTTCAAATTCCTCCTGCCAATGTACGTTCGTCAAAGTTATCGACCATCTCCCACATGCAATGCGTTATCGTCTGCGAAGGTGGCCACGTTGAAAATTTGTAATTCGAATAAAAGTCTTTTCCTCTCTCCTCTCTTTTGACATCATTGGTTTTTACGATGCTCTTCTTTGCAAATGTTTTGAGCCGCCAATTTACGCATACGTGTCTCGTTCGAACGCTTTTAAGGTTCTTCCATGCTCTGATCAATTTGCGCACAAAAGAAGTGGGTGTTGCCATTCGAAAATTTCGAAATTTTATCACTGCAACCCTAACTGTGAGAGATTTATTGTTTTAAATCATCAGAATCTGGACCCCGTGCATTCAAATAACTATATCTAAACTTTCATTTCGATTGGTTGAACGGTTCGGCCACTAGGGACTCATATATAGGGGAAGTTTCTTTCAGACCACCCTGTAGTATTTCACAGTGATTGTACATATACACACATACAAAAGGCAAAAGGAATGAGATGTTTTTAAAACGTGCTATAAATGCTAATCATTTCTTATTAATCCAAACGTATATAAGGAGCACGGGGAAATTCCCTAAAAGGAAAGACAAAGTTATAAAATATTTTTAACTATAGTCAAAATCATTAAAAAATATAATTCTTTTTTCTTTTATTGAAAATGGAACAAATCCGTTGTAAAAGTCAGTTTAAACATTTATCCCCCGTAGATCATAAAAATTGGAATCCTTTAGTGTGGACGAAGAGCATGGTTCTGGAAACTTCTGTAACTAGAAAATAGACTAATTTTGCTTCTTTTGGAATGTAATAATGTCTAAGATGTTAAAACGCTTTTTTTTAATATCATGATTTCTTTTCTACTGCATTTAGGAAACCAACATACCTTAAACCTTTTACAGAATTTGGTTCAGATTGTATAATTTGTTGAAACATGAGCACTGTAACGCGACATACAGGTTTGCATTGTCTGCAAAAACGCAGCATTCTGATGAAACCGAAATGGCAACCCAAAATATATCCATCGATGATTATAAAAATTGTCCAATAATTAAAAAAAATAAGCATATCAGTTATCTTGTGTCCTGACCTTTTGAAATTAAAATAATCTGATGCAATTAAAAGAAATTCTGAAAACTGAAACACCCATACTTATTCTAGAAGACGGTAGCAGTTGCACAATGAAACTGAGTAAGTGTTTGAGCACTAAAGTCTTAAATCTCTCTTAAAAAGAAAAAAAAAAGGAAGAAAGAAAGGGGACTCAGTTTGTGTTTCTTTAATTAGAGAGACATATGATGAAATATTTTAATCAACTTTCTGAGATTCTGAAAAATTTCTACGCGATGATACTTTAAATGTAAATAAATAAATTAAAGTGTGACTAATGTTCCTAAAAAATTAGTTTCCGAAGTTTTCCGTCTTTTACGCACAAACTTATAGAGTGATGGCGTATTTTGAATGCAGTTTTAAGAATTAAGGTGTTGGTTTCCAGCTTACTTTTTTTCTTTTTACACGTTTATCGACGCACCGTGAAAAGTTTTGAAAAGAAACCGCACTCGTGCCTGCATAATTAAAGGAAGAACTTAGAGCTCGAAAGAATTCGAAACCTGTCGCAGTTAGAATGGGATACCCGTTTGTGAAATGTGAGGATCGATACTTAGATGAGTTAAAATCTTTCGACGGGAAATAAACTTCAGACTATGTTCTTTTGACCAGATTGTAATTAATTGCCATTCTTCTCCCCGTGACTATCTCTCAGCTGATTGGTGGATTAGTTGAGGCTGAAAAAGTTAGATCTTGCAATCAAGAGGGATGAATAGGAAAATTACTTTACTGAAAGCTTAAAAACTTTTAAAATAGAATCACTGCAGATACAACTCTCATCGAGTATCCCATTTAAATTACATTTCTAAAATTAATGAACTAATTAGCACTTTGCGTACGTATTTCCCGGTTCTTTAGGAAAAGACGAATAGGGATAAGGGCTCTAGCGTTCAAGACCAGGCTCTCCTTTTTTAAATAAATAGGTTTATTTCTTTTAAGCTCACTTGAAGGGTCGATTTAGGCAAGGCATTCTACATATTAACTGATAGCAGAGGCAAAGAATGATTGCTGATCGCAGTGCAAGAAAAATTGGCCCATTAATGGGATATTATACCGTATTTCCAGAATGCAAGCAGCTAAAAAGTGTTGAAAAATGGATAATGAACATGTATAAAATTTTATCTTTAATCTTATTGCAAGGAGGTGAAAACTTTGTAAAAACTTTTTTTAAAACCTATTTGGTATTCTATTTAATCGTTGGTTGATTCGGCATCTATAATATTTGGACTTGCAGTTTAGAGGCAATCTGTTTTAAAGCAGAAGTGTTTGCTTTACTAAATAGGTTGTTACTTTTGACACCTATTTTATTAACTTATACAAACTACTTTTGAAAAATCTTTTTTTCTTTTTTTCTAGGTAGTCAGAAAGAAAGGTCTTATGAATGGTACGAATTAATATTAGATTTTTATTTTAAAATTCTTTCGGAAAAAATATTTATGAAACTATCTAGTACATAGATAAGAAACATAGATAAGTACATAGATAAGAAACTGCATTTCGTTTATGTGTTAAAAATCTTTAAAGGAAAACGATATATAAGTGTCTTTGCTAAAAACGTAATATTATAAAACAGTAAAGCGAAATATGATGGTTCATGATATTTTAAATTACGTAATCTTGCAGAATTCTTGATACATTATCTGTTATACTTAGCATTTTAATTTTTATCTGTATTTTAGTTGTTATGGGTCCTATTTTTTTATTAAAACTTTTTGCAGATTTTCACTAGTTGTTTTGTAAAATATTTTGACTAAATTCATTGAATACACACCATTTTTCAAATATTTTAACGTTTTCACTAACTTTGAAATACATTTATATATTTTATATATTTTTTCAGAAAATTTCATAACCCGCAAATATGTACAGCTGTGGAAAAAAAAAAGCCCACTTGCTCTTTATTTGACCATTTATTTATTTATTTATTTGCCAGGAGAGGACAGCCCGCGTCACTGATTGTGTCGCTTAGAGCTACATATACGTCCTTTCCGGAATTTCTCGTCACAATTTGGAAACTCATCAGAAGGTGGGGGGGTCTTCTGAATATTGGCACCCCTCGGAAACTGCTAGCGACCGCCGAGAGGACTTTCGGAACCACGGATTTAACGTGCACGTACACGGTGGTCTTTAGTGGTACGCTGGTATCGAACCCACAACCTTCCGGTTACGAGTCCAACGCCTTAACCACTGGGCTACCACGCCCCCCTTTTTTTATTTGACCATTATTCGTGGGGCTGCAAAGTGATATTTACCATTCGTTTGAAAATAACGTATACTTTAATTTTCCAGTAATTTAATTTGCATACGGGGCCGTCTTCATATTTAATTCTGCATCAACTTCGTTTTCTTCAATGGTAACATACTACTTTATTAAACGAATGAAAACCTTCAAATTACCCTAAATATTAATTTTTACCGATTTTCTACGATAATTTCCGGAGATATTGCGATTTACTTTTTGCGCGATTTTAAGGGACTTTCTGCAAATTGAGAAACGCTATTTGTAGGTTCCGAACTTTTCGCCTATCATTAATTTCGCTCGCGAGAGTTAAAAGAAATAAATATTATTTTCACGGAAAGTACTGTTTCTAGTCTTAAAGTTTTTTGTACTAAGAATATCAAGTGTAGAATTCAGAATATTTAGTCAGTGGTTCAAATGACCCATGAGTCGATAACTTCCTTGGTTCGTACACATGATTTAAAGGAAAAATGCAAAACGACTGCTCACGATTTTGAAAATCTTTCTAATTTTGAAATTATTATTGAGAATTTCTCTTGGAGGTTGTCTTAGACAGGTGAAATGTTGCCAGGAGTGAGAGGCTGTTCTCTGCTCTTCTGACTACAATCATGAATGTTACTAAGCTACAGTCGAATTTGAAGAATGGTTTCATGATTGAAAATTTATTTGTTTGAATTTCATGTAAACAACGCAATTACTTTTTTGCCGACCCAATCTTATCACTGTGTTTGTTATTTCACATTCTTCATTTAATATTATCGTCTGCAATGTGATATATTCTTATAAGAATTTTGGAGGTATTTTAATTTATAGTCAGATGAAAATTTAGACAGAAATCGTGATTTTAAATGTCTGTTGAATGTTTGATAAAGTATGGGGAAGTCCGAAGACTTGGTGTTTCCAATATTAAAAAAGGTCAAATTCATGCCTGGAATGTTGACGATGTTAGTTTTTCAGAAATAGGACGTTGTATTGGAAGACATACATCTACTGCATCTAATTATACACATGGAAAACATTTTATTTGGTGGGATATGGTAGCGGACGCAACAATAGACACTTTATAGAATCACCATCAAAATATAAAAACCTCTAATTTATTTGCTTCAAAATTTGATATTTTTAAATACCGCTATCTTTTACTGTTTTTGCACAAAAGAAATCTAATTTAAGTTTCTTTTACGCAATTTTAAAAAAATTCTCACTAAATAAATTTATATATGGTTCCTTAACTCAGGAAAATAACACATTTTATTTAATATAAATTAAACTACTGAACGTAAAAATTTGAAATTTTGCACAGACATGCAAAATTACTTTTTGCATATATCTCCATCAAAATTTGGCTAGGTTGCTATTCATAACTTTTTTGAATATTAATTTAATAATTCATAATTCATATTAATATTTTATTAATATTTTATTAAAAATTCTAATAATAGTAAATTATGTTTGGGTCGTTTAGTTCTAATAGTACGATTAAAGGTCAGCTTCTTATTACCAATATTATATGAAATATAAATTAAAGTATGGAAAAATATTTTAACATAGGGGGAGGGGTATTTGGGGTGCTCATAAATCACTCATTTTCAGTTCAAATTTATTGAAAATTGGTATCCGGGGTTAAAATGCAGCTAAAGTTTTGTAATATAAAGTGAAATCTAGGGGTTGCTATTGGAAAAAGAAAAGTTGATGCGAATTTTAATATGGATTCGTTTGCCAGAGAGCGAATCAATTTGGCGAGTGACCGAATGAAGATTCGTTACGACGCTAAAGCAACGAATCACGAATTTAAGGAGGGTGATCAAGTTTGGCTGTATAACCCGAAACAAAGGAGAGGTCTGAGTTTTAAGTTGCAACAGAACTGGGAAGGACCTTATACAGTTGTCAAGAAATTGAACGATGTTATCTACAGAGTCAAGAAGTCGCCCAATTCAAAACCGAAAGTCATCCACATTAATCGTTTAGCTCCATATGGTGCTACTGATCATAATGCTGTGTGATAAGACTGCCGGGTCGTCAGTTCTTTTAAAGAGGGGAGCTGAGTTGCGAAATAATAACTTAATTTGCTCTCGTATTGCATGCGCCGCCGTGAAACTAGTTTTACAGGCATAATAGCGAAGTCCTCAGGTAATGGTAAACCTGTGGAAGTAACCCTGTAGTCTTGGCGACAAACTTGGCGATCGTCTTGGCGACGGATTTGGCGACCTTGGCGACAAACGGTGGCTTCTAGAAAATTCATGTCTCGAGACCATTTTTCAATTTGATAAGATTGTTCCAGAATTTCTCGGCAATTCTGGTGACGTCATCATCTCTATAAAAACGCTAGGATTTCTCTCCGGGGAGTTCAGTTGAGTGATAGACTTCGAAGCGCACGGTTGATTCTGTGAAATGAATAGCGTTATTGTTGTGCTTATTTATGATTTTAGTTGGTGCATGCTAATGTTTCCTGTATTGTTTTGAGCTATTTAGCTGTGAGCCGTGAAATAAAGTATTATTTTTGTCTACTGTGCTCATTGGACTGCTTTAAAATACACCCACTTGGCGATTTTCGTAACATAAGTCTTTGGGTCAAGACAGTCTGAAAGAAAATATGTCAAAGATGTCTTTGGGACTAGAGAGTCTACAAGAGAAAATGCGTTCAGTACAAGAAGAAATGAAGACTCAAATACAATCTGTGCATGAAAGAGTCGAGGGAGTACGAAGCGAAGTGCAAGGACAGATCAGCGACGTACTAGAAAAAATTGAGGGAGTACGTAGCAATGTGCAAGGACAGATCAGCGACGTACAAGAAAAAATCGAGGGAGTACGAAGCAATGCGCAAGGACAAATCAGCGATGTGCAAGAACAAATCAGCGATTTTGAAAAGAGACTTTCTGATATTGAGAGGAAGAGAAGCAATATTTTGGCAAGTGGAGAAATTATTAATTCTAGACCGACTGTAAAACATTTAACATTTGACGGCCAAACATCTTGGACTGTTTTTAAGACTCAGTTTGACGTCGTGAGCTCTACAAACGGATGGACGGATAGCTTCAAGGCCAGTCAACTTGTGGCCTATCTACAAGGATCAGCTGCGGAGATTCTCCTAGGAATACCGAATGACAAGTTGAACGACCTACCGACCGTCGAAAAGGCTCTCGAATCTCGATTTGGAAATAGCCATCTTACCCAATTTTATAGGACTGAATTGAAAGCAAGGCGACAAAGGCCTGGAGAAAGTCTGCAGGTATTAGCCGCCGATGTTGAGCGACTGATGAGCCTAGCTTACGCGGAATGTCCCCTAGATGTTCGAGAAAGTTTAGCAGCCCAGTACTACGTCGACGCTATCCGGGACGAAGATACACAGCATTCTACGAGACTGGTAGACCCGAAAGATTTGAAGGCAGCTCTGGCGTATAGCATGAAATATGAAGCTGCGAGAACCGTTTCGAAAAAACCCAGGCATGTAAGGTCTGTGGAATAGAGTCTATAGAGATAAACTCCGCCAAGGAAAAGGATGATAAACTGGATTCTGTACTCAAGGCACTCCAAGAATTATCGGATAGTTTCGCTATTGGGAAAAGGGGCTCTCACCGAAGGAATCCGAACGTGACCTGTTGGAGATGTCACAAAAGGGGACACGTGCAAAGAGAATGCGATGGGACTTCTTCCCAAACAGGAAAACTAGGTCTTAGGCGTCTTGCGGGGCGGAGGCTGCCTTTTCTGAATAAAGCCCCTGAAGAGAAATTGGAAGTTTCCACACTTAGCGGAGGGGAAACTGGACTTTATGTTGAAGGAACTATTTGTGGTATCCCTTGCTTGATGCTAGTGGATACGGCAGTGGCGGCTCGTGGGATACAGCAAGTACAGCCGGGCTGCACTTGAAATTATCAGCACATACTTTAAAATAATTTATTCTACTAATTTTCCTAAATTCAGATTAGAATTGTGGAATTCCTACGGTAAATTAAAAAAATCTCCGAAAAAACCCCCCAAAAAAATAAAAACCGTATTGTGGCCGGATCGCTCATTCAGAAAAAAAAGCACTTTAATCTTCCCGCAATTCAATTGGGAAAATCTTTGGTTCAGCCCAGAGCGCTGAAAAGAAAATTGGCAGCACCGCTGCCATGACAACGACTACGTAAGCAGCCTCTCCGGCATAGGGAGTATGCAGCTGATACAGCCGATGGAAGATTTTCTAACGGCGTCTGAACTTGAGAATTCGACTATCTGATTCGCTCGGACGAGAAGTGAGGGAGGGGGTAAGGAGAATATATGTTTGGAAAACTCTCGACTTTATATTGCTGAATTTATCAAGAAGGTAAGCCTGAATAGACGCTTATGAATGGACAATTACCCACCAAAGCAGTATTGTTTTTAAGTAAGCAAGAACTGGCATTTAGAGGACATGGCGAGCGAGAAAATTCTTTAAACATGGGAAATTTTAAAGAGGTTTTAAAATTATGGATATCTGAATTAAAACAACGCCTTTTTATGAGAGCATCACTGACCGATTCGCAAGTTTAAAAGAAAGGAGGATTGATTTGACTTATAAAAAATAAGTAAGTTTTCTTTTTTTTTCTTTTCTTGTGAAGTTATCGCTACAAAAAAAAAAAATTCTAAGGAAACTTCGAATCAGACACGGATTAATGCAATTTTGAGGATAAGAGCGGCTGGTTGAAATTTATGTCCATTTTATGGAAGTAAAATAGGATCTCTTACATTTTTTATGTAATTTCTTTTTTTTTTTCCTCGGTGAGGGCTTAATCCGCCAGCTTTCGAATTCAGTAACAAAGATTTTCCAATCCTGTCTGGTGGAAAGGGGGTGACTCATATGCTTCCGGCTGCACTAACAGTTTTGACCACGGGCCGCCACTGGGAGGATGTAGTCTTGCATCGAATTATATTGCCAAATTTATATTAAAAAAACACGATAAATACTTTTTTGCTCTAATATTCACTGAAATTTAAGGGAAACTAATTGCATTTCTATTCCCCCGAATTTTGTGTATTCTAAAAAAGCAGAATGGTTGGTAAATTTCTGAACATTTTCGTGTGCTATTGCGTGCACAAAAACGGAAGTTGCAGACATACGAATAAATAAGATAAAGATAAATTCCAATCCTGTCCGGAGGAAAGGGGGGGGGGCTCATATGCTTCCGGCTGCACTAACATTTTTGACCACGGGCCGCCACTGAGATACGGGTGCGAATGTCACTCTTCTAAAATCGGACTTCGCCATGAAACTGAAGGAACAATTGCTCTACACGTCTCCAAACGTCTCTATTAAGACCGCTACCGGTGAAAAGACAGAGATACAAGGAAAACTGGATGTATCCATCGAATGTGGATCCAAGCAATTCCGGCACAGGGTCTACGTGGCTAACATCACTGACCCTTGTATCCTTGGACTGGATTTCCTTCAAAAATTTAACTTTACCGTAGACTTAAAGAATAACGAGATACGGACAGGAGGGTAGGAAATTCTCTTGGTTTCAGGAAGCGAGCAGTGTTCAAAATCATGTTCTATATTCGCGAAAGAGAAGACGACTATACCAGCGAGATCTGAATTTCTTATCCAAGGGGTTCCTGAAGTCTCTGGTCAGTTCCGGTATGTCGTAACGAACTTTCCTAGCCAGTCCTCTTTAAAAGGGGTCTTGGTAGCCGCCGCACTCGTGGATTTAAGAGGGGAAGCTATACCTATTCGAGTGTCGAATTTGGACGATAAACCTAAGACTGTAGAAAAAGGGGCCGTTATTGCGAATGTGTGAACCAGTGGTGGATATCGTCGCCCGTCCTCAAGGATATTCTAATAGTCATCATTTTCAACTAATGCTGGATAATCTTGAAGGACTTAGTAAGGAATAGGGAATAACAGTGCAAAAATTACTCCCGGAATTCCAAAACTTATTCTCTACCGGTGGCGCTGATGTGGGCCACTATAATGTGACACAACATAAAATTAATACAGGTGATCATCCATCAATCAAGCAGTATCCAAGACGTTTGCTTCTTGCAAAAAAAGAGGAAGCTGAACGCCTGATTAAAGAAATGGTGGACGGTGGCATAATGGAGGAATCGTCGGGGCCTTGGGCCTCACCTATCGTTCTTGTTAAAAAGAAGGACGGATCGACACGTGTCTGTGTCGACTATCGGAAACTTAACGATATTACGAGGAAAGACTGCTATCCCCTCCAGCGAATAGATGACACTTCAGATACTTTGAATGGAAGCCAGTGGTTCTCTACGTTGGACTTAAAGAGATGGTATTGCAAGTCGAAATCCGACCTGAAGATAAAGAAAAGACAGCTTTTACCACCGGACAAGGACTATGGCCCTTTAAGGTAATGCCTTTCGGTCTTTGCAATGCTCCCGCTACTTTTGAAAGACTAATGGAAACTGTATTACGTGGACTTTCGTCTGAGGCCTGCTTAGTATATTTAGATGACATTATTAAAGTGGGAAAAACGTTTGAAGAACATTTAAACAATATTCGTAAAGTGTTTCTTAGATTACAAAATGCTAACCTTAAACTAAACCCGAAGAAATGCAAATTTTTACGTAAGGAAGTTACTTATCTTGGTCACGTTATTTCTGCAGACGGAGTTAAGACTGATCCACAAAAAGTTAAAGCAGTTGTCGATTGGCCTCGTCCGGAAACGGTACATGAACTGCGAAGTTTTCTCGGACTGTGCACCTATTATCGCCGTTTTGTAAGAACTTTCTCAACAATAGCGAGACCTTTACATAAATTGACTGAAGCCCAAGCAAGTTTTAATTGGACAGAGGAATGCGAGAAATCGTTCATTAGTTTAAAGCAGGCGTTAACGACGTCTCCTATTTTGACATATCCCACTTCTGACACCAATGTTACGAAAATCGCCAAGTGGGTGATTTTAAAGCAGTCCAATGAGCACAGTAGACAAAAATAACACTTTATTTCACGGCTCGCAGCTAAATAGCTCAAAACAATACAAGAAACATTAACATGCACCAACTAAAATCATAAATAAGCACAACAATGACGCTATTCATTTCACAGAATCAACCGTGCACTTCGAAGTCTATCACTCAACTGAACTCCCCGGAGAGAAATCCTAGAGTTTTTATAGAGATGATGACGTCACCAGAATTGCCGAGAAACTTGTGGAACAATCTTATCAAATTGAAAAATGGTCTCGGGACATGAATTTTCTAGAAGCCACCATTTGTCGCCAAGGTCTCCAAATCTGTCGCCAAGACGATCGCCAAGTTTGTCGCCAAGACTACAGGGTTACTTCCACAGGTTTACCATTACCTGAGGACTTCGCTATTATGCCTGTAAAACTAGTTTCACGGCGGCGCATGCAATACGAGAGTAAATTAAGTTATTATTTCGCAACAATATGGAGACGGCCCCTTATGCAATTTTTATTTATAGCAAATTAAAGTGTACGTCAATCGTAAACGATTGGTATATGTAACTTTGCTATACGGCGAATGACGGCTGAATAAAGTTCAAGTAGGCCGCTTTTTCCGCAGCTGTACATGTGTGTTATACAGATTTTGAAAATACACTGAATTTTTCTAGTAAACGGAATAATCTTTATGCACTAATATAAGTATTTTCCCCTCAAAATGTTAGCATATTATATGAATAAGCGAGACAATATTTTTCTACAACAATCACGAGACAATATTTTTTTTTCAAAGAACATCTTTAAAACGCCGTTTAAACGGGAAACTATTGAGATTATTTAAAAATAATTTCTTGTCTCATAGATATTAAAATAAGAAGATGATTTTGGGATATGAAAAAAAAATAGTATGAATTAGCTGAAGTACCCACCGATGACGGGTTAATACGCAATGCAAACTTCCAAAAAGTTAGAATATTCATCAGGCGTACAAAGAATGCAATTAGTACATTGACATTAGTATAGAAAGCAAAATTATAACTTCTGTGTCTTGTTAAAAGATTACAGGTTAGAGAGTATGAAAGTAATGAGTAAAATTAACATTAATTATTAATAAAACATTATAAAAACATATAATAACAAATTAATAAACATATAATAACATATAATAACAAATTAATAAATTAATAAAACATATAATAACATTAATAAAAAATTAACATTTTTATTTTAAAAATTAAAATTTTGTTCTGGTTGAATGAGCTTTTCAAGTCAAGAGGTCATTCCTGACCTGTAACTAAATTTTGTTTGATTCACTACAGATTTTTTAACATTATACCTAAAAATTTTGCACAATTTTCGCAAAATCTAAAAAAGCAAATAAACATTTTGAAAAGAGTTTTAAAATTTATTCAAAATATTCAAAAAATTCCAACATTTGTGGTTTTAGTTGTTGCTGATCATGTAGCTAAACTCCATTCTATTCACACAAAATCTCAAAATCTGTAAGAAATTTTAAAGTACTTTGACGCCTATTGTTTAGTGACCACCTGTGACGATGCTAAATTTTATTTCGTTTGCTTTGGGGGTTATATTGTGAATCAGCGCTCATTTAGTCTTATTTAGTTATGCAAACGTGTGCAAGTTAGTTATGTAAACGTGTGGGCTTTTAAAATCTCAAAACGTAAGCATCCCCTTTAAGCTGAAGTTCGATAAATTCTGTTGCTTCGATCTGGCTATTTATATATATCCAATCTAGGGGCCGTCATTATTAACGAAGTCTTAGTGCACTGAATTAGAAAGCAATGCTTCTCATAACTTTACATGAACAATAATCGGAACTGCAGCTTTCTTTTACCGTCTAAGAACATAATCAGCATTCGTCATGAGGTGATGCAACTAATACATTTATAACATAATGGTTGGTTTATTTCCACTAAAATTTTTAAGCCGGAATCTACAGTTTAGAATCAGATACCATATCCAAACATGTATTTGGAGGCTGTAGACTTGCATTTACTTTACTGTTAAATCTTCGGCAAGTTATTTGTCTGGAAAAGGATAATTTTTTCAGAATTTACGGCATTGCGAACTTTTCATGATTGAAATCAAGACGTGTTGCGTATTAATTTATTTTTGCATAGGTTTCAATTCTTTCTTGATAACAAATTTTATTGAGGTATGCAAACTCTTACACAACTGTTTTACACTATCGTTAAAGTTTATTTTAGAAGCTTTCACGTATATGGCTTATAGCTGCATTTCTCAAACTGAAGTCGTTGGAAAAGTGAACATAATTTTGATTCAACATGTGAACGTCAGTACCTCGCGATAATTTTCCTTTCTAAAGTATTTTAATGCTGAAAAAGCTTGAGAATCTCACGGGAAGGGTTACATATCCATCTACAAGAATACATTTACATATGTAAGTACATACCAAGTGTTTCAACGTGCTTGATCAAAGGGCCATTTTTTAAACTATTGACGTTAGCACTATATTTACAGTTAGAAAAGTTTTTTAATGACACGCAGTTACTCTGTACGACATAAATTCTCTAAGGAGTTGATAATGAAAACAAACTTTTTTGGCTGACTCTGTATTAAGTCGAACTCCACTGGTGGACAAAATTAAGAGATGGAAAGCATTTTCCCAAATATCTCGAGAAATACTGGATAAAAAAAAATGAAATTTGATTTAGATATAACTTATTGTATGGCAATAATGAGTGCAAACCAAAAATTACATTGGCATTCATTGGCAACAGTTATTGCCAGCAGTACAATGTGGACTGAATTTCATGATGAAAGATGGCAATGAAAGTGAGTCTTGTATGGTATGTGGTCGCCTCTAGTATGATGTGTGATCACCTCTGACAGATAGACAGCATGGACAACGAGTATGCATGCTGTGAATAATAGTTAAGGAGTGCTGGTGAAGACCCTCCCACTCTTCCACCAGAACAGTTTTTAACTCCGGAATTGTTCTGGGTGGGGGTTGGCGTATCGCAACAGCCCTCCCTAGAGTATCCCAAGTATTTTGAATGGGTTCAGGTCAAGAGATTTTGCTGGCCAAACTATTCGATGAATATATTCGCTTTCCAGATACTCAAGAACGAGGTGAGCCCTATGTTGTCAGGCATGGTCGTCCACAAAAACGAAATCAGGGCCGACAGCAACCCTGAAAAGACGCACATAGGGCTCTAGGATCTCCTGCATGTACCTCTGGGCATTCACGGAACCAGTATCAAATACATAAAACGGTGTGCGGGTATCTTGCATGATCCCTGTCTAAACCATCAGTCATCCACCACCATACTGGTCCCTTTCCATGATGTTGCTGGGATGGTATCCGGTCCCAGGTTCCCTCCATATGAATATTCGCCTAGAATCAGGTTGTTTACTGAATATGGACTCATCTGTGAAGAGAACATTAGCCGATTGGAGATGTGTCCGCTGTTGGTGCTGTATGCACCATTGTACACGCTCTCTTCTGTGGGAGGGAGTGAGTGGGATACAAATGGCGGACTTCCTGGCATACAGCCCTCTTTCACCGAGCCTCCTGGCTACTGTCTTCCTTGAAACTACTGTTCCTGTGGCAGCAGCGAGGTCCCTAGACAGTTGTGTCGCTGTAGACGTTCTCTGGTGCTTGGCTGTAAGTACCAAATACCGGTCTTCATTGAGCGTTGCTGCTCTTGGACGACCTTGTACTGGTCTTTTGGACACTGACCCACTGTTTTTAAACTGGCTCTACAAATTCGAAACAGCGCTTGGAGTTACGCCCAATTCACTAGGAACCTGAGCTTGGGATTGCCCTGCCTCAAGTCTACCTACAATTCTCCACCTCATACCTTGCTCTAAACGATGACGTTCACTCATTTCACCTAAAAATCAACAAAAAACAAAAAGATTATACCAGAAACACAATAAAAACCGCTACTGGCTGCATTCGTAAACGACAAACTCGTTGCACGAATTTTCGTAAGAAAACTGGAATGCATGTGTTTAGTGCTGTCAGTGGTTATCAGTTTCTTTTGACTTTACGAATAACTTCAGTTTATTTAGTTTCGTCGCCTAGGAGACGTGTTTGTTTACAATTCGCGAATGCGTTAATTTTGCTGAGGAGAGTTTTTAGTACATACTCAATATAAAATCAACAGGATTTTTAAAAGAAAGAGTGGCCATAATTGAAGTGCACAGATCATAATTTAGAAATTTCAACTTAAACTTCATTTTTTCAAAAGTATTTAGCAAGAGAAGTTCAAATTTCGCTAATAACGGTTTAAATCAACTTCAATCTCAACACTAAAACATGCATTTTTGAATTTACTAAAATGAAAAATACAAGAAAATGATTACCTTTGAAAAATTATGTACCTTCGTAGCATTTTCTAACGTATGCATGAATTTCCTCCTCGAAAAAATAATATTTGCAGCTTTAGCAAACGTAAAATACTTTTCACAACAACATACTTTTCCATAACAACGGACGCCATTTGAAAACAGCAACAACGTGCAGCAAGTGTATCTTCTAAACAACTGAAGGAACCTGATTCGCTTTCAGTTTACTTCGTTTGAAACTAATCGCACTCAGTTTTGTATACGAACGCTCTAGTTTTTAAACTGAAAGCTCTCAATTTCCTTTACGAACACCTTAGATAGAAACTCGTTGCACGAGTGCAACTCGTTTGGCGCTTACGAATGCGGCCACTGTGTTGTAGAGTGGAATGAGCTGAGCAGCTGGAAGCAGACTTTACCTCATGCTGGCTTAGCAACGCCCACAAAAATACGTAAACTCAATCCAGTGACACCAGCGCCATAGTGACATTATATGGCAACCAACTGTCCACGTTTTATGTGATATTTTCAGAGAAATGTGTGAAAATGCTTTCCATCTCTTAATTTTGTCCACCAGTGTAGTAAAAAAGATTTAGTTGAAATTTATTTGAGTTTACTGTATAATAGTAAAATTTTGTCTTAAACAGAAAGAAATATTACCCAGTTGACTGCAGTATCCCCACTAAATAAAAGTTACATACAGTGGCTGATCCAGGGGAAGGGCTAAGGGGCTTCACCCTCCCCCCCCCCAAAAAAAAGACATTGCTAAACGGTAGCATTTTACTGTAATGTGCATTTTGCATAGGGAAAATAAGCTTCTTTCTAAATGAACCCCTCCCAAAACAAATTACAATACTTTAGGATAATATTTTGCCTTATTGACATCTCTTTTAGGTCAAAGATTTTTCTTTAAAATTAAGCCCTTCAAAAAAATATTCATAAATCTGCTACAACTTATATCCAAGAGATTAAGTATTCTGTGCCACAATACATATTTCCTAAAAGGATAAGTTTCCACTTATGTTACGAATCTGCCTAAGACAGATTTGAGATTTTAATATGTATTATAACTGCAGTACATTTCAGAATGTTCAAGCAAATTTTCGTTTAAATATTTTTTAGTAACGGTCGCTTGAAAAAAGTTATAGTTTATAAACTGTGCTCTACTATGTTAAATATTTCGCTCTGAGAGAACATGTACTTGGGAAAAAAAAATCAAACTCCTAATAACTTTAACCGTAGGCCATATACTGTAAAAGCACTTATTTTCGCAAGCCGTAATTTTCGCAAAACTAAAGATATCGGTCACTTCGCGCTTTGAAAATTCGGCGAATTTTTGATGAGTAAATCCGAAAGCTAAAAAAACCCGGAACTACTTAAATATAGAACCCCTTTTGCATAAGGCATTTTAAGAAACTTCCGTTTATGAGAAAAGTTCGTACTCCTCCATTTTAAACAGCTTCAAAGAATCTGGCATAAATATAAGTGAATGATCTGCATTCTATTAGTTACGTATTATTGTTTTACATTCAAGAAATAGTTGTATAGTATTCAACGAATAGCTGTAAGAACAAAAGTTGTTAAAAAAGAGTTTGCAGCTGTTGAATGAATCATTAAATTTTAATAGGTGAAAAACTTCTGATTTTTTATTGTTATTTGAAGCGAAAAAAGAAATATTTCGCGAGGATTTAATTTTCGCGATTACGACAGGCTCTATAAAATCGCAAAAATTAAAGCCTCGCGAAAGTAAGTGCTTTTACATAATACAAAATCTTGTACATAATAAAGCTTCCATCAAAAAATTGCAAGTATTTTATCAGAATTATTTTATCAGAATTATTTTAAAGTAATATCCACATAACTCTGAAATTCTTAATGTATACAGAAAATAACTTGGTACAATTTGACTTGGTACAATCTAAGACTTTTTTTTATATTAAGTACTCGCTATTTGAACACTAAAGCACAATTATTATAAAATTCGTAGCCAAAGGAATAATGTAGAATGATAAACGTTAGCAAACACCAACGACCGATATCGATAAATATGACGTACCAACATCAGTGTACTGATGATGGTAAGTCATATTTAACGAAACCGGTTTTGCGGCACTAAATCTTGGTATTTTATCTGTGTTAAAGCAGAGTTATTAAATAAATTCGTAATTTAGGATTCGCGATACTCAAATTTCGTAACATACATCCTCCAGGTCTGGGCCTTCCTATGTTGACGGACCCCTGGGTCCAGGGCCCGGTCTTTGAGGGGGCCCCAAGTCCAGTCCAAAGCAGTTTCAATTTTTAGTTAATATAGCTAATACAAACTGGAAAAAATCTTTTGAATATATTTTTTATCCAACAAAATTTTAGACAGCAGCTAAGTGTAACTTAAAATTAAAAATAACATGTTTATGATGAACCGTTTATAAAAATGTTCAGTAAAATTGTCATCGCGTGAATTGTGTGAACTTGTGTGCGTATTATCTCCTTCATTTCTTCCTGTCACTTCCAGTCAGAGGAATAGGAGGGGCAATTGCCCTTGAGCCCGGGGGCTTTAGGGGGTCCGTAACTGGATGAAAATTTTATCATGTATAAGGTTTTGCTTTAGATAAGCCAAATGTAACCATTACTAGTAAACATAAGGTTTAGATTTTTTTGTATGAAACTGAATACATTCATGATACTTAACTTTTGTCATTTTGTCGTTTTTAAGTAACATAATATAAATAAAAAGTTTATTTTGGACATGAAATAATTACCATAATTATTCCCTATATCTGCAGGTTAAATTACGTCGTTCTAAATAGAGTATGGGTGAGAAATAACAGTGCAATTTTAATGAAGCACGCTGCTCGAAAAAAAAAGGGCTTGCATGGGGCTTGTCTCTGATCTTGGGTCCAGGGCACGTAATCGAATGTGGGGGGCATAGACACCTAAGGCCCGGGCACCGGGGCAATTGTACCCCCCTTCCCCCCCCCACCTCTTGGCGGCCCTGCATGATATGATGCACGGATCTTGTTCACTTAAATAGACTACCTTGTAGATTATTTATTTATTCATTTATTGCCGAAGACTGACAGCTTAGCTGACAGTTCTGGACTGCTTTATAACTATTCATGTCAGCCTCAGACCACACACTTTAGAGCATCACCGGAAAGGGCGTATTTCCGGACCCTCATCTCTCGCCCTCCTACCGGCCTACCCAGCGAGAAGGCACACGGCCCTCCAAATTTAGCGTGCGCATCCTGTTCAGCCTTGTAGTTTATAGGAGGTAGTGACTACAATATTTTTAATTTATCTTAGAAATAATAAAATAAAGAAATAGTTCATTTATTTACATAACTATCAATTTAATAAATTCATCATTAAACTTGTCATTTATTGGAATTGTTTACATACAACAAGGACCAGAATTGATTATGTTACACCAAAATGAATTTACTTCGAGTGAAGGTAACTTTTAATACTAAGTACCATTTTGTATCTATCAGACAACCAAACAAAAAATATACGGCCCCAGATTTCTAACGAGCACATTTGCTATGTTTATGGAGTATGTATTCGATCTTCTGTCGAAATCTTAAGCATGAGGTCAAATTAATGTTAAACTAGTAAATCACAAAAGTAAAATAAGATAAATCTAATATTAAAACTCATCTAAATAATACAATAATTTTGCAAGCGTGCATTTTTTTAATTTTATTTAATTTTTTTTTCTGTGTGTGTGTGTGTGTAGGGGAGGGGTGTTGACCTAGGTCTAATTAAGCATAATGGAAGTCCTAGACTTACTAATTTTCAGGAGATTATAGAGTTGAACTACACAGAAAACATATTTGTTCTAGTTTAAAATATTATATGTAGTATTTGAGTCTTACAAAAGAATTCTCTCCGCCGACTATTTTTTATAGAGTTTTAACTCTTTTGCAGGGACAAACAGAAGAATTGTCATAAATGGCTATTTCCTAAACCGTTAGTCAGAGACACTCATTTCCAATTGCAAAAATGCTTTAAATTGTATAATAATCTGTTATATGAGAAACAATCGAAGTCAATAAATCAAATCCTATAAAAATTACGAAATTTAAATTTTTATACGGTACCCCGGTCCTATCAGTTATATTTAGAGAATTTTCTTTATGCAATTTCATGCACAATAAAAAAAATCGTCCTTCTACGACCAAAATTCACCGAGTTACAGCTGCTTAAAGTTAGAGCACTTTTCGAACTGCGAAATAGGGGTTGTATACAAAATGCATTTGAGAAAAATTGATGCACATGGTTTGAGCTTTGTAATATTTATTAGCAATTTCATTAATTAATTTTATATAGACTGCAATAAAGAAGATTAGCGTTTAACAATATGTATCCAATAAAATAACATAAAAATATAGCTTATGCTGAAATTAGAATTTTTTAAACAGGTTTCTTTAAATGAACTGGCATTAAATAACTTCCTTCGAGTGCAATCTGAATATGCACCCGTACAGAAAACTCTTCCTGCACTTTACGTAGCACACTCTTATGTTACACATCTGCATGCTGCACATATACGATTTAGTAAGTCTGACCTCAGATAGATTTTAATAGAGCTTGACTATAACCCTCTGCTTGCAGGGCCCGATTATGACCAACAGGGGCCCCGGACATTTGGGGGCCCCCGGATCAATGAAATTTCTTTTATTTTTTTAATAAAATTTTGATATAAAAAAGAATATTTCAGAACAACATTTGAAATTAGCGGGCTCTGGGCAAAGTCCCGATTTGCCCATACGATAATAAGGCCCTGTCTGCTTGAAGATCAGCACTCTAAAATTAGTTTTGCTTCTTTTTCCGCATTATGGCAGAAAATGAAATTAAAACCTATAATTTAAAATTTCAGTATTTATATGGTCTCTTAACGGTTTACCATAACGAGCCATGTTTGCTGCTTCATAAATCAATGAATTTCGGTCGTAGAAGGACGAATTTCTTTTTATTGTGCATGAAATTGCATAAACAAAAATTTTCTAAATATAACTGATATAAAAATTACCGTATAAAAATTTAAATTTCTTAATTTTTATAGAAATTGATTTATTGACTTTGATAATTTCTAATATAATAGATTATACAATTTAAAGCATTTTTGCAATTGGAACTATGTCTCTCTGGCTAACGCTTTAGGAAATAGCCATTATACAGCGTTAGCACTGGACACCCTGTCTATATTGTTACGAATTTTCGGGGCAACCCACTGTTCTAGGGCTTAAAATAGTTCAAAATTCGTATTCTACGTTTCAAATAGATAAATTGTTGCATCAAAATCGGTCAACTAGAACCGGAGATACGGAGGTTTCGGTTTCCCCTCACGCTTAAATCTATTCAGTAAAATAATAATCAAACGGAGTATATATTTACTCAATTTTTGACTTGAAACAGCCATTCTCCCGATTGAGTAAAATTTGCTCCATTAATCGACAAAAATCAATGGAGCGAAAAATTCTCAATTTTTGAGCATTATACAACAGCTCCATTTAGCCTAAATAATAACCAAAAAAGAGGAGTGTTTTTACAAAATCTGTCCGTTTTTGATTAATATAACTGTACTCAATTATGATTATTATTTAAGCTATAGAATGAGCGTTTTTACAAAATCAGTCCTTTTTTAATTAATACATCTGTACCCAATTAAGATTATTATTTTAAGCTAGAAAAAGGATGTTTTATGAAAATTTGCTGATGCTTTATGAAAATTTTTGATTAATATATTGAATTATTCGTTTTCTTCATTTTTATTATCAGAACTGTAATCTATGATTATAAGCCCGAGAAAATAAATTTTAAATCAAGGCAAATACATTACATATATCTTAATACACTATTAAAAAAGTATTTTTTTTAATAAATAGAATATAATTTCACTATAGTCTCTAGTTATAAAACGAATTCACAGTACAATCAGAATACAGAAATGGAATCATGGTTAAACCAGCTGTGAGATTTAATTAAAGCAGCAACCAAATTTACTTACATGAAAAAGGTAAAATACTACTTACTCACTTTGAGTGGAGATATCATAACTTCATTTGTATTACAACAGCTTCTTATAATCCAATCGTAAGAAACTGTAATTAAAGCGAAATCGTTACCTAAAGCATCTCCTCCATATCTAGGCTGATTTTATTTCACAACTCTCATTATGAAAAAGATGCATTTGGTATTCGGATATAAAACAAAATTATCACAAGCGAATACACACACAACTAAGCATCCAGAACAAAAGGACTTGGCAATAACTAAAAGTGCATCTAGTATCCTCTTCAGAAATTCTTTTACTTCATATTTTGATAACGACATGCTTGTCTTTCGATGCCCGCGAGGTGACTATGGCAAAGAATCCGTTGAAGAGCGTTGGTCACGTGATAGTAATACGATACCTACCAGGCTTTTCTTTTCACGGGGATGTCAGAATACTCAAATAGACAAGATTTAAGTGAAAATGGAGTGAAGTAGAATCTAGTGAATCGTGAGCATTGAGGCGAATTGAGGAGTTTACAAATTATTGTCTTTAATGAGTATTTTTTGGAAATTTTTAGCGTAAAAGGATTTAAATCAGCCGATAAGAAATTTAATCAATAAAGGAGTGTTAGTTTTAATCAATAGATTTAAGCGTGTTTGTTTTCCTATGGCGGTTCTAGAAATCTCTAGAATTTTGGTCGTAGGCCTTCGGTAACTTCACTTTTGGAGACTTATTTTTTGGCGCCAAATTTGGCGATATTTCGCCAAAAGTCGCCAAGCTTGGCGATATTTTGGTCATTTGGCGCGCTTTTCCCAATGGGGCCTGAAAGTTGGTTTTCTGCATTAAAAACACATAATAACATTTCTCTTCTATGACGTAATCAAAATTCCCGCTTTATGTGGAATCCTCGAGAAATAGACTCTTCTAGAAGTTTCTTGTGGCTTCTGCACCAGCTGTAAATACGAGCGCTTCAGCAGCCTCAAGTCAGTGTGAGTTTAGCACCCAGCATGTGAATGGAGCTCTCTCAGTGAGTACGCTTACTTCGCTCTGTGATAGAAGCGGTGTTTCGCGCTTGTTTATGAAGCTGATTTTAAAGTGTTGTGTGTCAATTCTTGATTGCTGAATCTTGAGGGACTGTTAGTGTTATCCCTCGATTATTTTGATAACGACATGCTTGTCCTTCGATGCCCGCGAGGTGACTATGGCAAAGAATCCGTTGAAGAGCGTTGATCACGTGATAGTAATACGATACCTACCAGGCTTTTCTTTTCACGGGGATGTCAGAATACTCAAATAGACAAGATTTAAGTGAAAATGGAGTGAAGTAGAATCTAGTGAATCGTGAGCATTGAGGCGAATTGAGGAGTTTACAAATTATTGTCTTTAATGAGTATTTTTTTGGAAATTTTTAGCGTAAAAGCCCAGCAAGCGCACACACGTTTAAATTACGTATTCCCGATGTCGAAATGTCGAAAATAGGTCGATGAAAAATTACAGCAAAAAATAGCGTTTAAAAGAGATCAAACATACATTGTGTTGTCGACGTTATAAAGAGCCGTTCGATTTTGGTCAGGGAGGCGGCTATCTTCGACTGTTAATGTTGGTCGCCCTCAGGAGGTCTATGATCCGTCAATACATCGCCGATTTTCCGCTCATGGCTTGGGTGGTCTGAGAGACCCCCCCCAGCCAGCCAAGAAGAAACACGATGGAGCATCGAGAAATTTTTTCAGCTTAGTTAATAGTCAGTTGAACGTCGAATAAACAGTGCAGGGGAGACAGAATTTACGGGGTCCTTTCTCACGACCTTTGACATGTCCACCCCAACCGTTTTCTCAGAAAACAGATGCTTTTTTTTTCTTTTTTGTGTGTATATTCGTTCATGGTTCGCGTGGCTCGTACTTCGCAGTTTTTTATGCAAGGGCAGAACTCGCTCCAGCGTGTAGTCAATGGCTGAGCTCAGCTGCGCTACACAGAAAAGTAAAATTTCCATAGTTTTAACTATAAAAGTGGATATTTTTCAAGTATCTCTTGGAATATTTTTCAAGTTCAATGCTAACACGATTTATCGTTAGCTTGGCATATTAATAAGTTTGTCTGGCTCTCTTTAAATTGTGTTGGCCGGTGATGTTATTAAAGTTTATCGGGGTAACTACAAATTTTAATTCCAGCCATCAAAATTTTAGAGGTGAGTTAAATAATTATTTAACTAATAATTATGTGCTTTGTTTCTTTTATTCATTTTCTTTTTAATTGCTAATTATAAGTCTTCTTATTTGTATTATAGAGTGAAATATAAAGGTACAATTGGCATAAAATCAACTGTTTACCTTAAGCATATGAAATATTTTTTCTCATTATAAGCTCGAATTTACTTAATGTAAACTTACTATAACAAAAGTCAACTTATTATTGCATTATGGCATAACTTACAATGAAACAGATTAAAGCACTTTATGCAAAGTTTTTTTTTCTTTTTAAATTGTATACTAATATGTGTGCATTTAGTATGTAATTTAAAACTATTTGGAGTAGTAAAATTGAACAAATCAAAGAATTAAGAGAGATAAATAAAAAACTGTTTGTGTAATGAAATAGACAGAATTTTTCTCGTGGGAGGGTGAGAGGGGGGGGGGGATTTGTAGATAGAAAACTTGGTCATATTTTATTACAGGAAAACTATAATAAACTATGGAGATAAAAAAGCAGGCTTATTCGTCTAATAGAAGTGGTTCCTTGACGATTTCGTTGAATCCTGACAGTTTATAAACGTAGTAATTATGCCGGAATTCCAGACATTTAGAGAATATGTCAGTCACACACAATTAACATACGTCGTGAAAGCATGGAAATTCAAACTTCTTGTCGGGTGTACATGCCGTTTAAAAGGAAACACTTTATATTTCTAAATATAATACATTATACTACTAGTTGTAGCTAATGAAAAGCAATTTTGAATTAAATGATTAGAAATAAGAAGTTTTAAATTAACTTCTAATCGTTTAGATAAAGTTATAAAATTTATATTCATAAAAGTTTGAACATATACAAAAATATATTAAAGTTAAAATATAATCTTGATTTTTAATTTAACAGATAGGTAACTCGCACGAACAACTTATGTCACTAATTTACATTTTGAAGGGTTTCCATTTTTTCACCCGGTACATTTTATTAATCGTTTTGGCTGTATTAGGTATTTTTAATAAAAGGGTGCAAAAAAATTATTTAATCTACTCTTATAAACTATCTAAATATTTTCATATATTGGTTAAAAAGTAACCTTTTTTATATAAAATAAGTAAATTATATTTACTGTTAGTAAAATTGCATTTTAAACTGTATTCGTTACTTAACTAAATTTACTAATATTTTATTTAATTTTTAAGTTACTTTTTCACCATCTTTCACCAATATATGAAGATATTTAGATTGTTTATAACATTGAATTAAACAGCGTACCCACCCCCCCTTTTATAGAATATAATTACAGTAAAAACAATTCATAAAATGTACCGGGGGGGGAAAAGTAAACCCTTTAAAATGTAAAATAGAGACATAAGCTATTTATGCAAGTTACCGATCAATTAAATTCAAAAAATCAAGATTATATTTTTCTTTAATGTATTTTCTCTCTGTTCAAATTTTTATGAAGGTATATTTTACAACTTCATCTAAACGACTAGAAGTTAATTTAAAACTTGTAATTTCTGAACATTTAATTAAAAATTACTTTTTATTAGCTAACAAACTAATATTAAAATGTATTATATAGAAATATAAAATGTTTCCTTTTTAAACGGCAAAAGTTCACAAGATCAGAACAGTTTGAATTTCCATTCCTTCACGACGTATGCAAATGGTATTTGTCTATTCTCTGAATGTCTGGAATTGCGGCACAATTACTACGTTTATAAATGGTCAGAATTCGACAAATTCTGCGAAGTCTTTAAAGAACGACTTCTATTAGACGAATATAAGCCGGTTTTCTCTGTTCTGTTGGAGCGATTCGACAACGTATAACGTAAAATCAACCACTATGAGCTAAATTTTATAAACGGATTCCGAGAATCTGTCTCCCTTCGCCGTTATAGCGAGGAGTGTTCGACCAATATCGGGGATTTTCTCTTCCTGGCGGTCACCCTTTTCCATTCTTACGCCGTAGTTAAGCGAGATTGTTATCTCTCGCGGGTGATACGCCGTCGAGAAGTTCAGCGCTCGAAGGGCAAACAGGTGGACATATCCAAGGATTTTTAACGTCGACGATTACGTCGAAACTACGTCGACGGCGACGTTAATTCGATGTATCGTGGCTGGCTGGGAGGATTTAAATCAGCCGATAAGAAATTTAATCAATAAAGGAGTGTTAGTTTTAATCAATAGATTTAAGCGTGTTTGTTTTCCTATGGCGGTTCTAGAAATCTCTAGAATTTTGGTCGTAGGCCTTCGGTAACTTCACTTTTGGAGACCTATTTTTGGCGCCAAATTTGGCGATATTTCGCCAAAAGTCGCCTAGCTTGGCGATATTTTGGTCATTTGGCGCGCTTTTCCCAATGGGGCCTGAAAGTTGGTTTTCTGCATTAAAAACACATAATAACATTTCTCTTCTATGACGTAATCAAAATTCCCGCTTTATGTGGAATCCTCGAGAAATAGACTCTTCTAGAAGTTTCTTGTGGCTTCTGCACCAGCTGTAAATACGAGCGCTTCAGCAGCCTCAAGTCAGTGTGAGTTTAGCACCCAGCATGTGAATGGAGCTCTCTCAGTGAGTACGCTTACTTCGCTCTGTGATAGAAGCGGTGTTTCGCGCTTGTTTATGAAGCTGATTTTAAAGTGCTGTGTGTCAATTCTTGATTGCTGAATCTTGAGGGACTGTTAGTGTTATCCCTCGATTATTTTGATAACGACATGCTTGTCCTTCGATGCCCGCGAGGTGATTATGGCAAAGAATCCGTTGAAGAGCGTTGATCACGTGATAGTAATACGATACCTACCAGGCTTTTCTTTTCACGGGGATGTCAGAATACTCAAATAGACAAGATTTAAGTGAAAATGGAGTGAAGTAGAATCTAGTGAATCGTGAGCATTGAGGCGAATTGAGGAGTTTACAAATTATTGTCTTTAATGAGTATTTTTTGGAAATTTTTAGCGTAAAAGCCCAGCAAGCGCACACACGTTTAAATTACGTATTCCCGATGTCGAAATGTCGAAAATAGGTCGATGAAAAATTACAGCAAAAAATAGCGTTTAAAAGAGATCAAACATACATTGTGTTGTCGACGTTATAAAGAGCCGTTCGATTTTGGTCAGGGAGGCGGCTATCTTCGACTCTTAATGGTGGTCGCCCTCAGGAGGTCTATGATCCGTCAATACATCGCCGATTTTCCGCTCATGGCTTGGGCGGTCTGAGAGACCCCCCCCAGCCAGCCAAGAAACACGATGGAGCATCGAGAAATTTTTTCAGCTTAGTTAATAGTCAGTTGAACGTCGAATAAACAGTGCAGGGGAGACAGAATTTACGGGGTGCTTTCTCACGACCTTTGACATGTCCACCCCAACCGTTTTCTCAGAAAACAGATGCTTTTTTTTCTTTTTTGTGTGTATATTCGTTCATGGTTCGCGTGGCTCGTACTTCGCAGTTTTTTATGCAAGGGCAGAGCTCGCTCCAGCGTGTAGTCAATGGCTGAGCTCAGCTGCGCTACAAGAAAAGTAAAATTTCCATAGTTTTAACTATAAAAGTGGATATTTTTCAAGTATCTCTTGGAATATTTTTCAAGTTCAATGCTAACACGATTTATCGTTAGCTTGGCATATTAATACGTTTGTCTGGCTCTCTTTAAATTGTGTTGGCCGGTGATGTTATTAAAGTTTATCGGGGTAACTACAAATTTTAATTGCAGCCATCAAAATTTTAGAGGTGAGTTAAATAACTATTTAACTAATAATTATGTGCTTTGTTTCTTTTATTCATTTTCTTTTTAATTGCTAATTATAAGTCTTCTTATTTGTATTATAGAGTGAAATATAAAGGGACAATTGGCATAAAATCAACTGTTTACCTTAAGCATATGAAATATTTTTTCTCATTATAAGCTCGAATTTACTTAATGTAAACTTACTATAACAAAAGTCAACTTATTATTGCATTATGGCATAACTTACAATGAAACAGATTAAAGCACTTTATGCAAAGTTTTTTTTTCTTCTTAAATTGTATACTAATATGTGTGCATTTAGTATGTAATTTAAAACTATTTGGAGTAGTAAAATTGAACAAATCAAAGAATTAAGAGAGATAAATAAAAAACTGTTTGTGTAATGAAATAGACAGAATTTTTCTCGTGGGAGGGTGAGAGGGGGGGATTTGTAGATAGAAAACTTGGTCATATTTTATTACAGGAAAACTATAATAAACTATGGAGATAAAAAAGCAGGCTTATTCGCCTAATAGAAGTGGTTCCTTGACGATTTCGTCGAATCCTGACAGTTTATAAACGTAGTAATTATGCCGGAATTCCAGACATTTAGAGAATATGTCAGTCACACACAATTAACATACGTCGTGAAAGCATGGAAATTCAAACTTCTTGTCGGGTGTACATGCCGTTTAAAAGGAAACACTTTATATTTCTAAATATAATACATTATACTACTAGTTGTTAGCTAATGAAAAGCAATTTTGAATTAAATGATTAGAAATAAGAAGTTTTAAATTAACTTCTAATCGTTTAGATAAAGTTATAAAATTTATATTCATAAAAGTTTGAACATATACAAAAATATATTAAAGTTAAAATATAATCTTGATTTTTAATTTAACAGATAAGTAACTCGCACGAACAACTTATGTGACTAATTTACATTTTGAAGGGTTTCCATTTTTTCACCCGGTACATTTTATTAATCGTTTTGGCTGTATTAGGTATTTTTAATAAAAGGGTGCAAAAAATTATTTAATCTACTCTTATAAACTATCTAAATATTTTCAAATATTGGTTAAAAAGTAACCTTTTTTATATAAAATAAGTAAATTATATTTACTGTTAGTAAAATTGCATTTTAAACTGTATTCGTTACTTAACTAAATTTACTAATATTTTATTTAATTTTTAAGTTACTTTTTCACCATCTTTCACCAATATATGAAGATATTTAGATTGTTCATAACATTGAATTAAACAGCGTACCCACCCCCCCCTTTTATTGAATATACCTACAGTAAAAACAATTCATAAAATGTACCGGGGGGAAAAAGTAAACCCTTTAAAATGTAAAATAGAGACATAAGCTATTTATGCAAGTTACTGATCAATTAAATTCAAAAAATCAAGATTATATTTTTCTTTAATGTATTTTCTCTCTGTTCAAATTTTTATGAAGGTATATTTTACAACTTCATCTAAACGACTAGAAGTTAATTTAAAACTTGTAATTTCTGAACATTTAATTAAAAATTACTTTTTATTAGCTAACAAACTAATATTAAAATGTATTATATAGAAATATAAAATGTTTCCTTTTTAAACGGCAAAATTTCACAAGATCAGAACAGTTTGAATTTCCATTCCTTCACGACGTATGCAAATGGTATTTGTCTATTCTCTGTCTGGAATTGCGGCACAATTACTACGTTTATAAATGGTCAGAATTCGACAATTTCTGCGAAGTCTTTAAAGAACGACTTCTATTAGACGAATATAAGCCGGTTTTCTCTGTTCTGTTGGAGCGATTCGACAACGTATAACGTAAAATCAACCACTATGAGCTAAATTTTATAAACGGATTCCGAGAATCTGTCTCCCTTCGCCGTTATAGCGACGAGTGTTCGACCAATATCGGGGATTTTCTCTTCCTGGCGGTCACCCTTTTCCATTCTTACGCCGTAGTTAAGCGAGATTGTTATCTCTCGCGGGTAATACGCCGTCGAGAAGTTCAGCGCTCGACGGGCAAACAGGTGGACATATCCAAGGATTTTTAACGTCGACGATTACGTCGAAACTACGTCGACGGCGACGTTAATTCGATGTATCGTGGCTGGCTGGGAGGATTTAAATCAGCCGATAAGAAATTTAATCAATAAAGGAGTGTTAGTTTTAATCAATAGATTTAAGCGTGTTTGTTTTCCTATGGCGGTTCTAGAAATCTCTAGAATTTTGGTCGTAGGCCTTCGGTAACTTCACTTTTGGAGACTTATTTTTGGCGCCAAATTTGGCGATATTTCGCCAAAAGTCGCCAAGCTTGGCGATATTTTGGTCATTTGGCGCGCTTTTCCCAATGGGGCCTGAAAGTTGGTTTTCTACATTAAAAACACATAATAACATTTCTCTTCTATGACGTAATCAAAATTCCCGCTTTATGTGGAATCCTCGAGAAATAGACTCTTCTAGAAGTTTCTTGTGGCTTCTGCACCAGCTGTAAATACGAGCGCTTCAGCAGCCTCAAGTCAGTGTGAGTTTAGCACCCAGCATGTGAATAGAGCTCTCTCAGTGAGTACGCTTACTTCGCTCTGTGATAGAAGCGGTGTTTCGCGCTTGTTTATGAAGCTGATTTTAAAGTGCTGTTTGTCAATTCTTGATTGCGGAGTCTTGAGGGACTGTTAGTGGTATCCCTCGATTATTTCCACTGAATGTTTACCTGTGGAAGTGTTTAATTTTGTATGAGAATTACAGCATTTGTGAGCGCTTCTAATCTAAGCGAGAAATAGACTCTTCTAGAAGTTTCTTGTGGCTTCTGCACCAGCTATAAATACGAGCGCTTCAGCAGCACCAAGTTAGTGTGAGTTGAGCACCTAGCGTGTGAATGGATCTCTCTCAGTGAGTACGTTTGCTTCGCTCTGTGATAGAAGCGGTGTTTCGTGCTTGTTTATGAAGCTGATTTCTGCACCATAATCCATGAGTGTGCCGTTTTTGTCTTTCTTGTTCCATGAAACACTTTGCAGAATTGAAATCTATATTAAAATTGCCTATCAAAACTGTTTAACAATCTTCGTGAGGCATATTCTAACTATACTCTATCTTTATAAATGACGCAAAATACAGCAAAAGCGCTCTCCCCTCTAATAAACATCCCCCCTCCTGCTTTTCTCGTGCATTTCATTTGCTCTTAAAATACCGAATAAATGCTCCTTAAGGTGGATTCATACTGGTCTTTCCGTGCCGCTCAGACTCCTCACTGCTCCACTGTTCCTTTCCGTTTTGAAACTTTTTTTTGCTCGTGTGTTAGCTTGAGGAGTCGCAGTAAATTCATCAATGAAATCACGCCATATGACAGCGAAGTGTGATGTCAGAACAATGCTGTGCACTTTGCTTCGCTGAGTGATGCCATTGCGGCATCTTAGCGGTACGGAATGGACAGTATTAATCCAGCTTCACCGGAAGATAAAGGGGGTGCTTGAACGGTATATTTTCCCGATTTTTACCGTTTATCCACCCTCATAGTGATTTTCATTGAAGATTGGGGGGGGGCGCTTTTGCGATGTTTTACGGCATATATATATTTTTTTCTAATGGCGGGCACTTACCGTTTATAGACATTGGCCACTACCAAGGCCGTAATAACGGGCCTCTTTACTATGGATGTAGCTAATAGGTGGACCAGCGTTGCGTCTTATCAAGAGTCGGACGAAATGACACAAAAGTCCGTGCCGGGAATCGAATACGGACCCGTGATGGCGTAGAATGGCTCTCTAACCACTACACAACTCGGGAGGCTCTTTATAAATACTATTTGAAAAGTGTATAATATCATAATCCATGACTGTACAGTGTTTGTCTTCCTTAATCCTTAAAACACTTCTTTGAAACTCAAATCTATATTAAAATCGTCTACGAAAACTGTTTTACAATCTTTGTGAACGAAAGGTATTAACGATTAATGGTGATTTCACAATTCGAATTGAATTCGCGATTAACTGTTTTCACAATCGAAATGTATTCGCGATTAACCGTTTTCACAATTCGAATTGTATTCGCGATTAATCACGACTAACCGTTTCAATAACTCGAACTGTATTCGCGATTTATCGTTTTACTGTTCGAAATGTATTCACGATTAATCGCGATTAATTGTTTTCACAATTTAAATTGTATTCGCGATTCATTGTTTCACTATTCGAATTGTATTCACGATTCATCGCGATTAATCGTTTTACCAATGCTATTGGAATGCTATGTGCTGAGCGTTTGAATGATTTTTTTCGAAGTTGAATGATTCGAATGGATTTAATAATCGATTATTCAAATAGATTCTTTCATTCATGCCTATCACTACTCAAAGGTCCCTGAAGGCCGTTCTATCAGCCCGAAGAGAAAAATATTTGGACGACATAAACTTCAGAGATGCGCTCAAGAGAATTTTTTTGAAAAGTTTCGTTCAAAAATACCCACTAGGTGGCACTTTGCACGATGAAATCAACTTAAAAAATGACCCAAATTAGTTAATAAATGCTCAAAAACTATCCAATAAATGTTGAAAATGTTTGCACATTTTGAATTACCGTTTCCATAGTTAAATTTGCCGATTTTTCTTTCAAAACACCACCTAGTGGACATTTTTAAACTAAAATTTTTTATTTCTTAAATCTGCAGTGCATCCTTCGAAATGAATGCTGTTCAAATATTTTTATCTTCGGACTCATAGAACGGCCTCCCGTACCCTTTCAGTAGCGTAAGTGAAATTTCAGCAGTTCTGTAATATGAAACCCTTTGAACAGAATAATTCGGGCAAAGGAAAAGAAAGATAATCGACATCACAGCATTTACTATCTTTCTGCAACTGAAAAGCGACGATCACTTAAAACACGACCTTTAATGAGGATATTATGAACTCAATCCATCTTTCAACTAGATTATCAGATAGGGATCTGAAATCGTACTGCAATAAGCAAAGTTTTAAAAATGGGGTTTCGAACTCGCGCCTAATTAGAATGTCATTCACTTCATTTGGCCTCCGAAAGCACTGTCCATAATTTAAATTATCTTTATGAATAAAACATCCCGCTCCAAATCCCCATCGCTAGCGGGTGATAAATTTATTCGAAGGTTCATTGTTTTAGCTAAAGCTGTGATGACAATGACAAAGATGGATGGCTCGGGATCACGTGATAAGGGATCAAACTGCATCCCCATATTAAATTTCGATAAACAGGAAGTTGTGTATAGGAAAATAGATTCATGTTTTCATATTGTCTTCAAATTCACTTCAGTCCCGGCTGAACCAAGTTTCTTCGAGATTTCGCCAGTGTTTTTACCCTCAAATTGCATTGCCTCGTGTAACAAATTTTCTCATTAAAAATTTTAGATGTTACACAAAGCTAAGTGCTATGTTTCAATTTATCATTTATATGTGAAAGTTTTGTGGAATGTTAAAATGCTGCACGCAGGAGAGAACGTTTCATACATTTAATAAGAATTCATATTTTTAAATGAATAAAAACATTTCTCGTCTTTTTTTAAATTTCAGGATAAACGCACTCACCCTTTTTTAACTTTTTATTTATTATTAACTCTATTTCTAGGTCCAAATTTATTTCAGTCTCATTTAAAATTAAATATTTTGAAGATTTCAGTAGATTTTAGATGATCGCAATAAACTTGTATCGTTTTCAGTAGCATTTTTTAAATTAAAACTTTCCTTGAAAAAAATTAATGTGACATAATACAATATATAGTCTTATTATATCATAGGTAACATGAAGATTCCAACCTAAATTAAAATGTTTTATAAAATGTTCTCGTAACAAGCGTGCGTTGGATAACTTTTTTGACAGTAGTTCACGTGCCAGATTTCTTACACGAAAAAATTAAATTTTGGCGTAGAAATTTTAGAAGTAAACTCTGGTTTTAAGTTTTTCCAAAAAGCACGTGTGATCCAATAAACACATATTTTAAAGAATTCAAACATTTTTTTTCCGATGGTAGTACTTGCCAACTGGCCATTGGCTAATACTAGGACACAAGTGTTGGCCACTTTATTATGGGGGCATCCTATAGGTCGACCGACGCTGAACCCTATTACAGGGCTGACAATGTGACTGCAAGCCAAAGCCTGGAGTCGAACCCAGGCCCATGATGGTTGACAATGGTACGCTAAACACCATACTCTTTAAACTTAACAAGGTGAATAAAAAAATAGGATTTTTTGCGTCAATTTATCTGTTGCTAATTTTATGGAGTAAAACAGTTTTTCTATATGGCTTATGTTTTAGTCTTTAACACATCAATATAAATAAAGTAACATAAATAATTAGTTGTTTTCGATAAATACCAAAGCAACTTACGGAATTAGTAGATTTCAATAAGCTGTTATTTAATGCAGTATAAATAAACGCGAGCTGACTATCAGTGTTCCTTTATCAAAAATGTATTGGAATTGGAATTATAACTAAATTGTTTAAACCATTCATTGTTCACAATTGCACATAATACAGGGTGTCTCAGAAATACCGCCCAAACTCTGCACAACCAGATTCCACGTTGGGAGTACATAAAAAATGCCCAAAGAACTATACCTATGCGACCCATAGAGAAAATTGTTTTCCCCATTTTTCTCGAGAAATAGGAAAAACAAAGTATGATGCCACATCCGATGAAAGGAAAAACACTTTATTTTACTTGGATCGGGCATAGGGGTCTGGTTCTATGACCGCCACAATTGCGAGATCTCACACCTTTGGATTTTTTCCTATGGGGTTATATGAAGGAATTGGTGTATAGAGACGTAGTGAGAACACAAACTAATCATCTGAATGCTGCTTGTACAGCTGCGGAAAAAAAAGGTCCCACTTGCTCTTTATTTCGCCGTCGTTCGTCGTACAGCAAAGTTATACATACCATTCGTTTGCAAATAACGCATACTTTAATTTACTATTACTTTAATTTGCATAAGGGGTCGTCTTCATATTTAATTCTGCACCAACTTCGTTTTTCTCAATGGCAACCTTGTATTTTGACTTTCTTAAACGAAAGAAAACCTTCAAATTACCCTAAATATAAATTTTCACCAATTTTCTACGATAATTTCCGGAGATATTGCGAATTAATTTTTGCGGGTTTTTAAGGGACTTTCTGCAAATTGAAAAGCGCTATTTGTAGGTTCCGAACTTTTCGCGTTTCATTAATTTCTCTCGCGAGAGTTAAAAGAAATTAATATTATTTTCAAGGAAAATATTGTTTCCATCTCTCTTAAAGTTTTTTGTACTGAGAATATCAAGGGTAGAAGTTAAAATATTTTAGTCTGTGGTCCAAATGACCCGTGAGTTCATAACTTCCTTGGTTCGCACACATGATTTAAGGGAAAAATGCAAAATGACTGCTCACGAATTTGAAAATCTTTGAAATTTTGAAATTGCTATTGAGTATTTCCGTTGATGGTTCTCTTAGACAGGTGAAATGTTGGCAGGAGTTGGAGGCTGCTCTCTGCTCTTCTGACTACAAGCATGAATATTACTCAGCTATGGTCGAACTTGAAGAATGATTTCCTGATAGAAAAATTTATTTGTTTGAATTTCATGTAAACAACGCAATTACTTTTTGCCGACCCAATATTATCACTGTGTTTGTTATTTCACTTTCTTCATTTGATTCTATCGTCTGCAATGTACAATATTCTTAAGACTTTTGGCGGTATTTTAATTTATAGTTAGATGAAAATTTAGACAGATAAACGTGATTTTGAATGTTTGATAAAGTATGGGGAAGTCCAAAGACCTAATGTTTCCGATATTAAAAAAGGCCACATCCATGCCTGAAAAGTTGAGGATGTTAGTTTTCCAGAAATAGGACGTTGTATTAGAAGACATACATCTACTGCATCTAATTCTATAGCTGGAAAATATTTTATTTGGGGGAATATGGCAGCGGACGCAACAATACACGCTTTATAGAATCACCATCAAACTGTAAAAACCTCTAATTTATTTGCTTCAAAATTTATATTTTTTAATACTGGTATCTTTTAGTGTGTTTTTGCACAAAATATATCTAATTTACGTTTATTTTATGCAATTTTCAAAACATTTTCACTTAATAGATTTATATATGGTCCCTTAACTCATGAAAACAACACATTTTATTTAATATAAATTAAACTACTGAACGTAAAAATTTGAAAATTTGCACAGCCATGTAATATTACTTTCTGCATCTATTTCCATCGAAATTTGGCAAGGTCGCTATTTATAATTTTTTTGAATATTAATTTAATAATTCATAATTCATATTAATAATTGATTAAAAATCATAAAAACATTAAATTATGTTTGGGTCGTTTAGTTCTAATAGTACGAATAAAAATCAGCTTCTTGATATCAATTTTATATGAGATATGAATTGAAGTATGAAAAAATATTTTAACATAGGGGGAGGGGGATTTTGGGTGCTCATAACTCACTCATTTGCAGTCCAAATTTATTGAAAATTGGTGTCCGGGGTTAAAATGAGCTAAATTTTTGAAATATGAAGTGAAATCTAGGGGTTGCTATTGAGAAAAAAAAGTTGGTGCGAATTTTAATATGTAGATGGCCCCTTATGCAATTTTTATGCATAGCAAATCAAAGTGTACGTCAATCGTAAACGATTGGTATCTGTAACGTTGCTGTACGACGAAGGACGGCCGAAAAAAGTACAAGTGGGACTTTTTTTTCCGCAGCTGTACTTCAGTGGACATCACTCTGCTGCGACGTGTGCAGTCATTCTTTCCACGGCGCGCTCAAGCCTGCCTTGGCGGAGACTCGAACATCTGCCTTTATAATATGCAAATAATGCTGCTGATATGCCAGATTAAGTACTTTTTTCTGGCACCGGATGTGACGTCATACTTTGTTTTTCTTATTTTCCTCGAAAACTATGGGTCGTACTTCTTTAATCATTTTTTATGAACTCCCTACGAGGAATCTGACTGTGCAGAGTTAGGGCAGTATTTATGGGACGCCCTATATGCAGGGTGTTTTTGGTAGGGTAACGGACTTTATTTATTTGGTGAGGTGGTAACGGACTTTAATTCTTTATCTAAGAGATAAGTGGGCAGTGTAAATTGAAAAGAGAAAAAAAAAAACAACGTTCAAAATAAGGTCGGAAATAAGATTCCGTTAAGAAAAAATTTCTCTTTTTATTTTTCAAAAAGTTACACTTTTTTAATTTGTATACAACTCCCGTGCAAAAAAATTCCGAATTAGTAAAATGTGCCTCATACACTAAAGAGGCGATGTACAAAATTTGAGCCTTTCACCCTACAACGTCGCAGAGATATATTTAAAGAAAAATGATCGGGGACTATACATGATTTTGAATATAAACGTTTATTGCTAGAGTTGAAAAAAAAATTTTCTTTCTTAATTTCTGTACGACCCCTGAAATGCGATCATTCAAGATGATTTTTTCCTTTCAAGAACGATTGAAAAGAAGTTTAAGTCACTGGAATATTTATCTTCATATCTCTGACGCTTTTTAAGGTATAATTCTCAAATTTTGTATGTCTCCTCATTAGTGTATGGGGCACATTTTACTAATTAGGAATTATTTTGTACGGGGGTCGTATGCAAATTTAAAAAATGTAACTTTTTGAAGATTAACGAGGGGATTAACGATTGGTTTCTTAATTTCTTTCTTTTTTCTTCTCTTCTCATTAACGATTTTTTTCTTAATGGAGTGGTATTTCCTACCTTATTTTGAACACTTTTTCAATTTACATTAAATCTTTATGTATTGGTCTATTAGAGATAAGCCCATTACCACCTTTTTGGGGCACCCTGTATATACATATATGTACATATTTGCCCCCATTTCGTTCAGAGAAATAACATTAGTATGCTTTATGTAAAGTACTAAGAGCTGCATTTATAAAGGGTTTTTTTGTGCTTGAGTTTACATAAACTGTAAAATTAAAAATTTTCCTCAATAAAAGTTTTCCGTTGCAATGAAGGGATACACTATACACCGGTGTCCAAATTTAAGATTGCAAACATAAAAAATGAGATTTTTCGACAAAAAATGATTTTAATGAATAGGAATTTGGTATACAAATACCTCATTCTGTAAGGCAGGAAATGGTAACTAAAATATTTTTGCACGGGAGTTTAATGTAGCCTGATATGCAAATGAGGGCAACATTAGTCGAAATAGAGCGTGTCTTAACTCTTATTGCTACGTCTAATAGGAGGTGTGGACACCCCGTACAGCAATACAAGTGTCATATCAAGCTCTTATACTGCTAATGAGGGTATTTGTCAACGATTATAGCAATAAATACTGATTTTAACGCCTGAAAGGTCCTTGTAGGCATGCAAAGGATCTTTCTAAACCTCTTCATAAGAGGTCAGGAGACTTCGCTGGCCACACTGTACGGTGAATAACCTTGTCTTCCAGATAATCGTCAACATTGTAACTTTAATTTTGGACACCTGTGTATTATAAGAAGTTTATTGTGAAATCTTCATGGTCAATAAAAAGCTTCGCTTAAATAAATGATAACATAATTCACTCAAGCTAACCGTAATAAATGATAAAACATTACTGTGTGGTGAATTTAAGGATTTATTCTATTTTTAAATACATGTCTGACTATATTAGCAAAGTTAGCAAGATATAATCAGATGCTGATATGAAAATTTCCATCAGAAAAGTGACTGAAAGAATAAAAATACTGAACGATTCCAAAAAGTATGCATTGCCTTATCAAACTCGAAGAAGGTTAGTTATAAATCCCCCATTTGTTAAATGCTCAAAAAGACAATTTTATCATAGATTGATGAAAAAGTATTATACAACTATCGTTTAATGTTTTGAAATTAGCAATTGCAACGGTTATTTTCCTGACATATTGAACTTTCAATTAAAATGCCTTAAAAAATTCCAGAACTAAGAAAACGCCCTTAGCTAGACGGCTTTCATAGGGGGGGGGCTTTCACCTATACACACGTACACACATATACGGTTGAGAGCCATTACATTATGACCACTCAAACATTTTTCAATGAATTTGTCTGGATGACATGACGAGCACGCAGTTAAGTGGGAATGGTATTTAACTGTTGCTGGAGAAGGTAAGGAATCATTCTTGTACTTACGTTTGTGAGTGATGGGAAAGGCTGTTTTCTCTAAAGTCTAAGAGAATTTGATAGTTGGTAGATTGTAATGGCCCAAAGACTCGGAACGAGTATCTCCGAAACTGCAAGACTGGTCGGTTGTTCACGATCTGTCGCTGTTAGTATTTATAAAAAGGGGATTAATGACGGTGAAACCATCAATAGACGCCAAGATGTTGGACGTCCACCCATCATCAAAGAAAGAGAACGCCGGAGGCTGTCCCGCCTAGTACAGCAAAATCGGCGGCAGACAGTGGCTCAGCTGATAGCCCAATACCATGCTGGTCCAAGTACAAGTGTTTCGGAACACATAATTCAGCGTATACTGTTGGATATGGGACTGCAAAGCAGACGTCCTACTCGAATGCCTCTGCTTACTAAGCGTCATTGTCAACTACGCCACCAGTGGGCACGGGAGCATCGAGACTGGATAACGGATATGTAGAACAGAGTTGCCCGGTAGGATGAATCCTGGTTTCTCCTTCATCCCGTCGGTGGTCGTGTCAGGGTACGCCATCTTCCAGGAGAACCCCTGCTCCCCTCTCCCTGGCAGCTCAGAACTCAAATTCCACTATGTTCCAATATCTCGACTTTGTGTAGCCGTTGCTTAAATATTTGATACAATTTGTCTCCAGTATCTACCAAGAACTCGTTGCATCCATGCACAGGCGAGTTTCAGCTGTTTTGAAGGCCGAAGGAGGCGCAGCGCGTTTTTGAGTTAGTGGTCACAATGTAATGTCTTTTCGGTGTATATATGTACAGGGTGTCCTAAAAACGTGGTAGATAACACCCTCTAATTCTTTACCTATTAGACAGGGCCGCCCCTTACGGTTGTGCAGGTTGTGCGTCGCACGAGGGCGCCTCGGTGCTAGGGGCGCCAAACGGAGGCAAGACTGACAGAGTTTTCTAATACTATTGACAGTGTTTCTAATACTACTGGTCAAGGTTTATGTGATTTCATACAGACATACCTTAATTCACTGAACATCAATATTTTAGATTTAAGGGGCCAAGCCTATGACAAAGGCGCAATAATGAAAGGAAAGCATAAAGGACTACAACAAAATTCAAAGAAATAAATCCACGGCCTTTTTTTATTCCATGTGCTGCCCATGCATTAGCCTGGTTGTTAATGATGCAGCAAAAGTGACATTTGAAACAGTAAACTTTTTTAGCGTAATACAAGAACTGTATAATTATTTTTCAAGTTCTCTTAAACGATGGGCCATAATCAAAACATATATTACAAATTTAAATTTAAAGCCATTGTCCACAACTAAATGGGAAAGTAGAATAGAGGCAACTAAACCTCTTAAGAATAACCTCAAAGAAATTTACCAAGCTCTTTTAGAGATAACGGAAGATAATTCCAAAGACATCGAAAGTAGGGTACAAGCAGATAATTAAATAACGAAATTATTTTCATTTAAATTTATTTGTTCAATTAACATATGGTACGAAATTTTAAGCCATATTAATGTAATAAGCAAGATGATGCAAAATCTTGATTCTGTTTTACAAGTATTTCAAAGAACAACGGAATGATGAAATTTTTGAAAATTTCACATCGTCTTTAGTGAAAATAGCAACTGACCTAAATGTTGAAAGCTCTTTTCCCGAAATTCGAAGAAGAAATGGAAAAAGAATGTTTGAATATGAAGCACCAGATAAAGCTATTAACGATGGAAAAGAGAATTTTAAAGGGAATTTCTTTTTCAAAATTTTAGATTTCGCAATTGCATCAATTACAGAAAGGTTCCTATTGATCAAAGAACACAGTGACGATTTTAAATTCATCCACAATATAAATAAGCTAAAAGAATTTGAAGATGAAGATTTATTAAATATGTGTCAGAGTTTGCATCTGAAACTTAGTGACGAAAGAATTTCTGAAAGCAATATTGATGGGAAAACCTCGTTTGAAGAACTGAAATTGCTTCAACGACTTATTAAAGGCAATATGACTCCAACTGATGTACTTAATTATTTATATAAGCATGTTTTAACAGACTAGAGGCCAAGGCCCCGAGACTCGCTACGCTCGCTTTTCGTATGAGGCATTCGGCCCCTAATAAGGCTTATTCGTAAAAAAGGCAGAATTTCAACAGACTAATTCCAAAGATTGGATCAGATAGAATGTTACTGAGCTACACGTTGCTTGGTTCTTACATGTTCATTGGCACAGAAAAATTTAAACTTCACACTACAGTAGACCACTCCAATATATCACGGTAGATATTTTGTTATTAGCAATCCGTGTTCTACGGGTCCTAAGCTATACTCCTCCTGGAGTGCGGACTCTGGACCTGGAGTGCGGAAAATTATTTGCACTCCTCAGAAACACAATGATATTCAATGTTGCCATTCAAAAGTTATAATTATTGGGAGTGAAAGCGTAATAAAATCAGAACATCTGTTTCAGCTGTATTTTTAATAATGTAAAACCTATTGGACACCTTGCATATTTGCCACCCATGGCGATTTTTCAGTATTTGGCGACTTGCGTATATATATAGTTAATATAGAGCTCTGAGAAAACAGTACTTCACATGTTTTCTTTAATAAAAACTTCGGAACAACTAGGATAGCTTGTCACCAATGGCGACTTTTCATTATTTGGCGATTTACACATGCTCACGACCTATAATTACTGCTCTTGCAAGGTTCCCGGAAAACCGTTATCCATATTTTCAAATACATTATCCTTTGCAGATTGGCGTATTTAGCACCACGAATTATATCATCTCGCCGAGCTGGCAAATAGGCATAGTTAACGCCACCAAGTATGTCTACTGGTAGGAAATACTCCAGCTGGACCGAACCGCCTTTAAAATAATCTGCACTTTAATTATTTTTCATTTTCAAGATACTGGGTTCCAGCATTCTGGAACTCGAAGCTTATTCATCCTGCTTGGAAAGATACTATTTTGCCAGAGATCATTCCTAATGCCAAGATGGCGCTTTTAAAATCAGTTACACTTAGTTATTCTGGTTTGGAAAAACGAATAGTCGCTAATTCTAAACTCCTGTTGCCTAAGCAAACTTGCTATTTGAAAATTTTCAACTTTGTGATAAGTTAACACACTTTGAGTTATTTATTTCATATACTTTTTAATTTGGCGTAAAATGGGCGTAATTCTAACTCATGTTTGTGAATTTCACGCGACTCTGCATACTTGGAAACGCTTTGTTGCAAAGGAATGAATGATTTTATGCCAAATCTGGCAACCATTCTGTTTATTTTTCAGTTTTTTATTAATATCTTCTAAAATAACTCGATTTTCGAAATTTAAGTCAGCTTATCAGGTTCCTCTGAATTTTTCGAATCTGTGGGCACCTTAGTCGAAACTCAAATCCCTACGGTTTAGGAGGAGATAGGCGAACAAGCTGTTGACAGCGCCAGCGACAGCGGCCTTTACTTTTTTTTAGAATAGAGAGAAACCCTTCCAAATGTCACTGTGGTACTGAGAATTTATTTGACGTTACCAGTATCTGTAGCCTCCGGGGAAAGAACTTTTTCGAAATAAAAAATAATAAAAAACTAAGCTCAACTATGTCTGAAGAACGACTCACAGACTTATCAATGATTTCCATTGAAAACGAAATTTTGGATAAATTAGATATAAAAAACTAATAATTTTGTTGCAATGAAAGCACGAAAAGTAAATATATAGTTTTAACACCTGTTTTTTTTATATTTGTAAAAAATTTATTTAATTTTAATGTGCTTCTCTTTTGAGTATTTGATAATTTTAATGTGATAATAAACATGCTATATGTAATGCTACGAATATTTATTTTTGTTTTCTATTTATTGATAGTATAAACAAATTTTACTTACGTTATAGGTATATATATGGAAATTTTAGCTATATATTTATATGAAAATTTAAAACAAATCTTAATTTTAGGAGACATTGGGGGGCGCCAAAAAAGTAGTTTGCACAAAGGCGCAATCCATCCTAGGATCGGCCCTGCTATTAGAGGTAAGTGCATAGGTGCCGCAAGAATTTTTTGTCAGGGTGGGCAAAATGTGAGAGAGTGAGACACACTTGTGTGCACACACATGCATTATAGTATATTCGTACATATATATACAGTGGCGCTCATAAGTTTCCGGCCAGTACTAATACATTGCAAAATTGGGAATTACTTTTATATCTTCGGGTGCCTGGAATTAATACTTGTATATAATTTTGGCATTGTATTAAGGAATGTATTTTAAAGGAAGAAATACTTTTCTAAATATTGTTATTGGAAATGTTCATTTTTATAACAAATACACGTGTTCAAAAATATCCGGCCACACTGGTCGATTATGGTAATAAATAGGTTTTATTAAATTTATAGTGTACAATAATATTATATACAGTCAGTATTTGGTAGACATATCTTTAGCAGCTATAACAGCAACACAGCGACGAGGCATCGCATAGATTCAATAAGTAGTTTAATATAGTCAAGAGTAAATTTGTTCCTTTCTTCGTGCAATTTTTGAAAAAAATCAGTGCAATTTGAGTACTTATGCACTCGCACACGTCAATTAAGTTCATTGTAAAGGTTTTCAATCGGGTTATTGTGAGAGCCACTTCATTGCATGTATTCTGAGGACATCCATGTCTTCACAATTGTGCACGTATGCTTCGGATCATAATCCTCCTACAAAATTTACCTCCTACAAACAAAAAATTTATTAAAAAATGACCAGATTTCAGATTTTTTATATGCATTTATAATGTTGTGCGATTTTCTTACCCAAGGGTGGGCATGCCCACTCTCGCCAATAGCTAGCGGCGTCCATGGGTAAGTGGACAATGTAAATTTTAAAAAAATGTTCAAAATAAGCTAGAAGAAAAGACTACGCTCAGATAAAAATCCTATTGTTAATTTTCAAAAAAAGTTACACTATTTAAATGTGTATACAACCCCCGTAATGAAAAATTCCCAGTTAGTAAGATGTGTGTCATACATTAATGTGGTGATTCAAAAAATGTCAGCCTTTCTTTCATCATAACACGTCTCACAGAAATATTTAAACAAAGATGTTCAGGGGCTATGCATTAGAGATGAGACGGGCTCAGCCCAAACCCGTGCCCGAACCGGGCTCTGTAATTTACGACTGTGTTCGGGCTAGGGCTAAGCGAGAGATTGAAACATTTTCACTATTACTATTTGATACATTTAAATATAAAGAATTAGAAAGTGCATTAAGAGTTTGCTACTTTGTCTTTAATTTGCATAAACAGCAAAATTTACGACATTCTATATCAATGAGGTAATTGTTATTTATCTAATAGCTGGAATTTCGGGCTCGGACTCCGACGTTAATAATATCGCTCGGGCTTCGGAGAGTTCAAATTAAAAGCCCTCGGGCACGGGCATTAAAAAATGAGCCCGAACTCATCTCTAATATGCATGGATTAGAATGGGAACGTTTAAAGCTAGAGTGTGAAAAATTATTTCTCTCTTCGAGTGGCATTGAAAAGTGGTTTATATCAGCATATTTGTTTTCAAAAATCTGACATTTTTCAGGATGTAATTATCAAATTTGGTAATCACCGCATTAGTATAGAGCACATTTTACTAGTCGAATTTTTTTTTTTTTTTTTTTTTGTACGGGGATCCTATGCAAATTTAAAATGTGTACTTTTTGAAAGTTTACGAGAGGATTTTTTTTTAAAGTAATATTTTTTCCTACCTTATTGTGAACATTTTTTTATCAGTTGACATTGCCCATTTATCTTAAATTGATAAAGAATTAAAGCATTTTATCACCTTTCTGGGACACACATGTATACTATACGTGTGTGTGTATGTGTGTTTGATATTCAATAATTGAATCCTGCCTATTATTTTATTTCTTAATAATATTCTGAATACAAGCGCTTAAGTGAAGTCAGATGTTTTAACATAAAATTTTGTTTCAAACGATGTATAATTTTGGTTTTCCTTCGCTTTTCTAAAAGTAAGTTATTTTAGCCTTCACATCAAGGATTTATACATTAGTAAGTTTTCCTTATAATATGCGAGTACGCACACTTGTATAGTAATAGCTAATAATAGCAACATATTTGCACCGCATATTTATGCACTTTCAAAATGAAAATAGAGATTTTCAAAAAATAGAAATGTGCAGAAAACGATAAGGTTCACTAATTACCAGGTTGACTTTTTTAAGGTTCTTCGCCTGTGTTTCCACTAGGAAATGAGCGCAATATAAATTCTACCAAATTAAGGTAAAGGAGTCTAGAAGAAGTGATATTTTTTGAGTAGGTTTTGCCAGAAAGAAATGAAATTATTTTCACTTCATTGATTAACATAATCATATTTTATTACCCATGTTTTCACTAGTTTCATCAAAGCATCTCAATCTCTACTTACCAAATTTCCAGTTTTCATGTGCTTGAATAAAGTAAAGTAGCTTTGAAAATAACAATAGAAGAAATTTAAGTAAAGTTTTTTAAGTAGGTGTTTATGGGTGTTACATTAAAAGGTAATTTTTTAGTATTTTTGGGACATATTTAAGGGGAAGAAGGGAGGCCTGGGACCCCTCTAAAAATGTTAAGCAGTTATTAATAACAGCTATTTTGAAACATTTACAGGGTGGTCTAACAGAAACTTCCCCTATATGTCCCTAGTGGCCTAACCGTTCAACCAATCGAAAAGAAAGTTTAGACATAGTTATTTGAATGTATGGGGTCCAGATTGTGATGATTTAAAACAATAAGCCTCTCACAGTTACGGTAAGTGACCATATTTCGAAATTTTCGAATGGCAACACCCCCCCTTTTTTCGAGCGCAAATTGATCAGAGCATGGAAGAACCTTAAATGGCGTTGGAACGAGATACGTATGACATAAATTGGCGGCGTAAAACATTTGCAAAAAAGAGCATCGTAAAGAACCAATCAGAATAAAAGGGAAGGACTAATTGATGCACTTTGCATAATTCACTGGGCTAGGCAGTAGAAGCACCCATCACAGAACACTCTTGCAAAGCACAGCTTGTGATATAAGCACTGTGGGAGGATTGTTTCTTCATGTTCGTGCTAATCCATCTCGTTTCGTGCGAAGATGACACTTTCAGGGAAACAACGAGATGAATTGATAAAGCTTTTTTATCTGAGCGGAGAAAATGCTGCCGAAGCATTGCGAGTTTATCGTCGAAATCATAAAATAAAACGAGGACCATGTTCTGTAAAAAGTGTACGTAATTTGGTAAAGAAATTTGAAGAAACGGCACATGTGATACACCATGATCCGGACGATCCCGTGTTCCTGTTGAAGTTGTTGCGGAAGTGTATATTACGATTACAGGTCCATTGCATGCAGCAAGAAGTGTTTCCGCAATTTGGATGTACCGAAAACTACAGTTCTCCAAATTCTCCGCTCTGTTCTGCAGATGTGTCCTTATCGATTCCTGCGCGTCCAGGCGTTGGCACCTGGAGACAACCAACAGCGTGTCGACTTTGCGAATTTTTTCCTAATCAGATATAATGAAGAAAGCAGGTGGCCGCTGCGGATATTATGGACGGATGAGGCTCATTTCACCCTGACAGCGAACGTAAACTCCAAGGACTGTGTTCATTGGACGGAAGAAAATCCTCACGGTGCGGCACCAGTGCCTTTATACGACAGACAAGTGGCGCGGCGTCGGAGGGACATTCACTCAGGGTTCTTACTTCTTCGAAGAAGTCACATCCAGTGGCATGCAAACGTGCTCCGTCACAGGTGCTCGGTATAAAGCAATTTTGAAGAATGAAGTAATTCCATAATTGCAGCAGCGAAATGTCATTAATGACATTGTATGGATGCAAGATGTTGCTCCTTCACACATTGCCAGGAGTGTTCGACAAGGGCTGCAACAGCACTTTGGGGATAGAATCAACGCGCGTACCTTTTCAGTTTCGAGGCCACCTCGTTCCCCGACCTTACTCCGATGGATTTCTGGTTCTGGGGTTACCTGAAATCAAAGGTGTACACATCAAATCCCCGGAATTTGTCAGATTTGAAAGCTGCCATAAACGGGAAGTTCTACAAATTCCTCCTGCCATGATACGTTCGTCACTGTTTTCGACTGCGAAGGTGGCCACGTTGAAAACTTATAATTCGAATAAAAGTCTTTTCATCTCTCCTCTCTTTTGATATCCCTGGTTCTTTACGAGGCTCTACTTAGCAAATATTTTACGCGGCCAGTTTACGTCATATGTGTCTCGTTCCAACGCCATTTAAGGTTTTTCCATGCTCTGATCAATTTGCGCGCGAAAACGTTGGTGTTGCCATTCGAAAATTTCGTCACTGGAACCATAACTGTGAGAGGTTTATTGTTTTAAATCATCACAATCTGGACCCCATACATTCAAATAACTATGTCTAAACTTTCTTTTCGATTGGTTGAACGGATCGGCCACTAGGGACTCATATATAGGGGAAGTTTCTTTTAGACCACCATGTATATTAACTCTAGTAACAATAAGGTTTAAAATACCGGATCCTTTCCTACCCTCCGAAATGAAAACCTATATACGCTACTGACAATAATCAGGTACTAAATTTTACGTGAGAAAAGGCCCCTACAATAATGAAGATGACTGATTCAGAGTCTGTCTTTACGGATGCAGAAGGGTACTAGAACTTCGAAAAGGGCGATGCAGCGTCGAAAATGTGCCAATGTTTAGGCAATATAGGAAAGAAAAAAAAAAGAGACTTAAATTGAAGGTAGGAAAATAAGTTGTTACATAAAAATGTAACACACTTAGCAGAAGTCCACAACATAGAAACGTAAATAAACAATACAGCACTTGCCACTCACGTTAAGAGAAATATTTAACCTTCATCAATTTCGCCTTGCGAACTTCCCCAGTATGGGAAACGCCACGTCATAGGAGAAACTGGTTTTCCTCATACCCGATCGGTAGAAGTCGAAAGGAATGACTCCGAGAAAAAAAAAGATGAAAATTTCCTCACGCGCAGTGGTTGGCAACAGTTTAAAAAAAAGAAGTTTGTTAGAGAGACGCTAAGAAATCAGTTTGACATAAATCACCATGTAGCTCAGATGTCTTTTCTGAGAGGGGGCTTCCCAGTTGAATTCCGCTTGGCTTCCAGCCATTTTTGCGGACTGGGAAAGCCCCAAGGAGAGTTAGTTTTCTGGAAGATATTGTCTCTCTCGCGAAATCTAAAATATATTTTTGCTGCATCATTGGAGTGAAAAACCGATCTAAAAGTCTTCAACAAAAAAAGCGATTAACCAATGTGTAAGATAGAAGAGGTACAAAGAACTTGTATTACCTTGGCCTAATAGCGGCAAGGAGTCCACGCGGCGTAACGTACTTTTGATATGGTGCTATTGATTAAGTGATTCTGAAGCCATCAGATTAATGGTAAAGGTAACGTTTAATATTTTGAAATCTTGATATTTACCAGCTTTAAAATGACCGATAGCAGTGCTGATAGAAATGTGCGCCGAAGCGTCACCTGGGCGGCCATCTTGAATTAATGATGTGTACCTTACAACAAATCAACTGATACAGCTTACATTCTTCTACTGTTGTATGTGTGTTCATCGAGATCATCAAAATTTGTGTTGCTGGATCTGCCAGGTTTGAATAAAACTTTGAAAAGACTTTAGAAAGAACTGCCAAAACTGTGAACTTTGTGCTGATCATCTGCAATAAGAACTGACATCACAGAATGAATTGTAGTGGTTCTGCAATAAGGACTGACATCAGAAATTAAAGTGTTGTGGTAAATATTAAATTTAAGAATTTTTCTGCAATTTTGCTGAATTGTATAATTGTGAATGATTTCAGATTTTTATAAAAAATTAATATGCCACTCTTTAATACTTCAGAATTTTCCAATTGAAGTATTCTGGCAAATTTTCTATTTTTCAAAAATGACATCAGTTTGATGTCTGTGTCAATAGTATGCCCATTGAAATATTTCATTTTTAGCCAACTAAATTTTAATTTTTAATAATAGGTTTCTGGGCAGTGTAAAATGAATCTATTTAATTGGCATATTATCTCAATGTGTGATAATTGAATCTCATTGGCAGTCCATTAATTATTAGACCTTTTAAATTCAGCTTAATTAAATTTTCACTATTTCACTTTGGGACCATTTTAATGATGTTCAATTATCACAACATACAAACAAATCCTGGGGTAATATAATAGTGTGTGCATGAAGTATTATTTGAGTTTAAATCTCAATGTGTGTTTAATATTCAGAGATCTCATATTAAAATTAGATTTGGTATTGTATAATTTTAGTATTATTAGAATTTGAGATTCTAATGTGTGTTTAGTGGCTCAGAGATCTCTTATCAGAATTAAATCTGGTATTGTTTAATTTTAGTGTTAATTGAAATTTGAAATTCAATGTGTGAGTATGATTCAGCATTTTGGGATCTCATAATTAGAATGTTATGCCCATTTAATCAAGAAATTGTTTAATGTTTTTGTCATTTTATAACAGTCAATAAAAACAAAGCTCAGAATTTGAATTACTTTATTTGAGTTAGTCAATTTTAGGAAAATTTTACCTTTCAGCTTTTTTACATTATGTGTTCTGAGTCATTATACCTTACCAGGTGAGTGTAAATAAAATAAGTTATTCTTATCTCTCATAATTCAGGATTTTAATGCCTAGGCGGCATTTAGCAATGTACTTTTTCTGATCTGAACTTTTGTTCAGAAGAATTTTTGCCTCTCACATTTCACACCCTAACGATCATGGCAGTTGACTCACCAAGGAGTTAACATATTAATGGTGCCGTGAGAGTGTTTTAAACTACCGGGTCATTCTTGGATTAATATTAAAATAAATAAATAAATAAATAAATAAAATAAAATAAAATAAAATAAAATAAATACAAATAAATCTTAGTAAACTAACCTGGAAAATTGCATAAAATCAGGAAAATCAAAGATATTGAAATTCGGTGAAGAATGTATATTTTATAGTGAATATTTATATATTTTTATTGTTATTACCAGTGTATATGTATATAATTTATTATTTTCATATCATATTTATGTTTACATAGATACATTTAGACACATGTTAGGCATTTAAATATTTTACATTTAATAATTTTCAACATTGCATTTTTATTACTTTCAATCACGTACAATGGCCAAAAGCATAGTTCACACTAGTCTGGCGGGTAACTTACCTTACTTTTCCGGTAAGGAAGAAGAGAACATAAATTTTTTCATTAAACAAATCGAAGACGTTGCCACATTAGAAAAATGGCCTGAAAACAAGACATTCTTAGTCATAAAACTTAACTGCAAGGAGAAAGCGCTTAGCTTTATAGCTAATGATCCAATTGCCAGCAAGGCCACCAATGCACAGCAATTAAAAAATGCCCTAATGAAAAAATTTTCTAAAAGTGATTCCTTTCAAACAAAACTAAGCAATTTTTGCCAATATCACTCAGCTGCCAGGCCAGACTGTCAGTGATTTGGCGGAAAAAATTGAAGAAAAAGCCAACGCCTATCTTGAAATAAATGATGCCTCCACAAATGATCTAATAAATTTAGCAAAAAAAATTAAACTCCAAAAATTTTATGATGCCCTGCGACCCGATATTAAAATAGAGGTTAAAAAGTTGAATCAACAGTCGTTTGAAAGTGCTGTTGAAACAGCGAAGAACATTGAGAATGCCTTAAATGATCCTGCTTACCAGGCTAATAACACTTTTTCCACAGAAATGCAAGCACTCATTTAAAGTCAAATTGAGAGCAATCAGCAGATGCTGCAATTGAAAGAAACGATGGAAAAATTGACATCAAATACAACGATAAATAACATCACGGCACAACCAGACAATCAGGAAACAGCCGACAATGGGAATAATCAAATATTTTGCTTAATTTGTGGAAAATCACATTTAACCATCAGATGTAGATTTTATCCAAGGTTTCAGAGGGGCACTTTCAATTTTCAAAATTCACGCAGGGGGAATTTTGGTCCACAAAGAGGACAATTTAGGAGCCACAGAGGCAATTTTTTTAATCACGAAAACAATTTTCAGTCACACAGACCAAGCAGAACTTCTGGGGGGAATTTTAATGCAAGATCAAACTTTAGGGGAAGACAAAACAGACAACACCCATATCGAAGAAGTAATTTAAACTAGAATGGGGTTCTTGCAATTTTTCAACATCATCAGAAGCAAGAACCCAGTCAGACAATTTTGATAAACATGATAAGATTACAAGCAAAGTCTCTGTTTCCAAAAATGCAAAAAAGAAAAAGAAAAATTTGACAAAAAAATAGTAACTCCAAAAAAAACAACAAAAAAAAACAGAAAAATTCAAAAAAATTCAATAAGGGATACAGATTTAGTTGTCATGTCGTGCAAATATAAAAATAACCATCTTCCTATCATACAATTAAAATTTGGTAGCAACAATATTGACAGTTTACTAGACACAGGGGCAAATCTCAGCCTCATTCAGCCTAGTGCTTTGGAATTAATTAAAGAAACCAACAAAATAGAATACATATCCAGATCAGTCAAAATTCATACTTTAAGCTCCTCTACCATACCATATCTTTCAGCAGTAAACATTAAATTTAAAATTAACACCACTTGGTTTCAGAACCAGTTTTTTGTGACTCAGCACAACTGGAACTCAAATTACAAAATAATTCTTGGCTATGACTTCTTACAGAGAAACAAAATTATTATGGACACTGCAAATGAGAAATTAATTATGAACAATCAAGAATTTCAATTTAAACATTCTACCCCTTCCATTAATCTCAACAACAACTTAAAATTAAAGGACTCACAAAAACTTTTTGCTAGATCTGTAAATAATGTAACACTTTTACCTAATTCTACAAATATAATTAAATTAAGCATTCCTCAGTCACTTCAGCAAGAAACACAAATTATTTTTAATCCTATTTCTTCTAAATTACAATATATCATGCAAGATTCTTTGCACACACTGACGCATGACAACTCTATCTACTGAATAGTCGAAAATCCCTTAGATACCAAAATTATTATTCGAAAGAACTCAAAAATGGGGACTTTGCACATTTTTAAGGAGGATTCAGTTATACAGCAAACAGAAGATCAACACTTTCAAATAAACAACTTAAATTTAACTGAAGTTTTAAAATTAAGACAGGAGGAACTAACAGAAGAGGATTTTGACTTAAGTCACCTCAATGAGAAAGATAAAAAAGATATGCTTCAAATGTTAATGCAAAATTTTAGAATTTTTTCCAAATCATACAAAACTTTAGGCTCAACAGATGCTGTAGTTCCTGAATTTAAATTACTTCACAACTTTCTTATCTCCACCAAACCATATCCTATTCCGAAAATAGCCAAAGATTTTGCACAAAAAGAAATTGCAGATTTATTAGACGCAGGAATCATTGAAAATTCTAGTAGTTCATACAATTTTCCAATTTTATTTGTCAAGAAAAATTAAAATTTCGCATGGTGGTAGATTATAGATTACTAAACTGTATTACTGAATCATTCAAAATTTGCCTTCCAAAAATTTCTGACATTTTACATAACATTTCAGGCAAGAATTTTTATTGTGTTTTAGATTTAAATTCTGCATTTTTTCAAATTCAACTTAGAGAATCTGACAGGGAAAAATTAGCATTTTGTTGTGAACTGGGAAATTTTCAGCCAACCAGATTATTTTTTGGCAGCAAAAATAGCACTTCCTATTTTCATACTTTAATATCAAAATGTATAAATGATTTAAAAGGCCCTAACGTACAATTTTTTTCTCGACGACATCATAATAGCAGCTGACACTATCCCACATCTAAAAACAATTCTTCAAAAAGTTTTCGACAGATTAGCAAAATTTAACTTAACTTTAGATCCTCATAAAATTCAATTGTGTAAATCAAAAATCAACTACTTAGGCTTTTCAGTAAATAAAGATGGCTTTTCACCCTCTGAGGATAACATCAATAAAGTCAATAAATTTCCAATTCCCAAAAATTTGAAACAGACACAGACCTTTCTAGGAATGCTGAACTATTTTCGACATTTAATTTTCAATTATGCAGAGATAGTCGAACCTCTCGTGAACTTAACTAGAAAGAACGTTCCGTTTGTCTGGACTGAACAGTGTCAGGAGGCCTTTGATAAAATACAAAAAATCATTTTGAGTAAACCCACTATAAAAAATTTTGATGAAAATAGGGACTGTTATTTAGTGTGCGACGCCTCAAAAATTGCCGTTTGTGGAATTCATATGCAAAAAGATGATGGACATTTTTTTCCTGTTGAATTTTTTTCCAAACAACTTTCAGCGTCGGAGGCAAGGTATCCTTCTTTAAGGCGAGAGCTCTTTGCAATTTATTTATCTTGCAAGCATTTTCATGAACAATTATTTGGGAAAAAATTTACAATACTGACGGATGACAAACCATTAACTTTTCACCTCAATTTAGAAAAACAACCTGAAGTGGTGGCCAGATGGCTATTATACTTACAACAATTTGATTACAACATTCAACATATACCTGAATTTAAGAATCCAGCTGACTTTCTCTCAAGAGTTTTAAGTGAAAATTTAAACGTAAATAATGTAAACATTTTTGAAAACAAAACTGATCTATCAAAGGAAACCATTCTAAAAGAACAACTTAAAGATGAGAAAATTACTAAAATAATTCAGGACATTAAAGAAAATAATAAAAAAATCAAACAGCAATATTTCATAGATTCTCATTCGCAACTACTAATGATTAAATTAAAACCAAAAAATAAACATAAAAAAGATAAGTCAATAAAAAATAAAATTGTAATTCCAAGAGTTTTAATCAAGACCTGCTTAGAATCAGCTCAGGCTCCTCACTTTGCCACTGCAAGGACTTATGAACTGCTGAGCCAAACTTTTTTTTTGGAAGGGCATGTTTGCTGACACAAAAAATTATTGTGAAAACTGTGCAAAATGTCTTGAAAATAAACCAAAGCCAAAGAACACCATTTAGAATTTGTTTCGAAAACTCATCTAGCTCCAGGAGAAATGATAGCAATAGATATTGTAGGAAAATTACCGAGATCCATTGATGGAAAATTTTACATATTAAGCATTTCTGACCATTATTCTCGTTTTCTTGAATTAATTCCCATTTCAAATTTTACTTCTAACATAATAATTAAACATCTACAAGAATATTTCTCAAGGTTTGGTATCCCAAAGACATTACTTACAGATACTGGCACAAACTTTTGCTCAAACGAATTTGAAAATTTTATGAAAGAAGCAAAAATTGAACATAGAAAGTCATCAATATATCACCCACGCAGTAATGGATTAATTGAACGCGCCCATAAATCTTTAAAAATGAGTGTTGCAGCCATTTCAGAGATTTTTTGTGACTGGACAACCAGTATATTATTCTTGTAAACTTCACTACAACAACACCAGACATGCTGTTACACAATACTCCCCAGCTGAAATCTTCTTTGGACGCAGACTCAACCTGCCTATAGATGCTTTTAATGAACCAAAATATACCTTTGAATTTAATAAATATGTAGAAACTGTAAAACTAATAGCTAAAGAAATACAGCAAAATGTCAAAATTAATGAAGAAAATTATTTCAAAGTTCATAGTAAATATGTAAGAGGAAGGAAAAAACCAGATGTCAAATTGGGTGACAAAGTATTTTTAGAGGAATTTATAGCACCAGGTGCTCTTCAAAAGAAATACAATGGACCTTGGGAAGTTAAAAAGATTCTAAGAAATGATAATTTAATAATTCAAAAAGTTGAAAATGGAACACCAAGAGAAAGGAAAGTCCATGTCAGTAAAATATTTGTGCAAAAACCTCTCAACCCTAACTTCCAAAATGAAACAACTTCATTTTAGTGGACAGCTCTTTTCTGAATATCAGAACAACAACAACAAAAAAAAAATTAAAAATTAAATTGTAAAAAGAATTATCTTTTCCCTCTATTTATGGTTTACCAGGGCTTTCTGGGGGGTCAATGATCTGAAATTGATCACTTCAATTCACTGCAATCCCAGTTATGTAAGGCTGGCCCTATAGCTGGGATTCTTCAGAGCGGTCTGGTGAAGACATAAAAATAATTTTTTCTTACATTTCATGGCCATGCTCTTTAAAATAAAAAAAACAAATAAGAAGAAGAATTAAATCAAGTTGTTCTGTATGTTCATAGGCTGTCAGGTAAAATTTGACATCCTGGTAATTTTTCATTTCTCATAACCAAATCAAACTATTTTTCTCTCATTGATACATGAAAATACTGATATGGCAAGGAAAAATTTGCCACAAGAGTTACTTATTGCTGTGTATGTGAAAGAATTTGATGTGAATACTTGGGTCAATTGTACATATTTTTTTGGGGGGTATGTTATTTGCAAATATTAGGTTTCAATTCACTGTATTTGTATATATATAATTTTTTTTTCTTCTCTGCATTTATTTTCATATAACAAATTCATATGTATAGTGTATATTGCATATTGTGTAAATTTATCCCAGGCACGCCCTTTCTCTCGTTGGAGGGGAAGGATGTTACATAAAAATGTAACACTCTTAGCAGAAGTCCACAACATACAAACGTAAATAAACAATACAGCACTTGCCACTCGCGTTAAGAGAAATATTTAACCTTCATCAGTTTCGCCTTGCGAACTTTCCCAGTATGGGAAACGCCACGTCATAGGAGAAACTGGTTTTCCTTATCCCCGATCGGCAGAAGTCGAAAGGAATGACTCCGAGAAAAAAAAAGATGAAAGTTTCCTCACGCGCAGTGTGTGGCAACAGTTTTTAAAAAAGAAGTTCGTTAGAGTGACGCTACGTCAGTTGAACATAAATCACGATGTAAGAAGCACGTTTCTGTTGCGAAGGGGGCTTCCCAGTAGAATTCCGCTTGGCTTCCAGCCATTTTGCGGACTGGGAAAGCCCCAAGGAGAGTTAGTTTTCTGGAAGATATTGTTTCTCTCGCGAAATCTGAAATATATTTTTGCTGCATCATTGGAGTGAAAAACCGATCTAAAAGTCTTCAACAAAAAAATGCGATCAACGAATGTGTAAGATAGAAAGGGTACAAAGAACTTGTATTACCTTGGCCTAATAGCGGCAAGGAGTCCACGCGGCGTAACGTACTTTTGATATGGTGCTATTGATTAAGTGATTCTGAAGCCATCAGATTAATGGTAAAGGTAACGTTTAATATTTTGAAATCTTGATATTTACCAGCTTTAAAATGACCGATAGCTTTGCCAGAGATGTGCGGCGAAGCGTCACCTGGGCGGCCATCTTGAATTAATTGTGTGTGCCTTACAATAAATCAACTGATATAACTCACATTCTTCCACTGTTGTGTTTATTCATCGAGATCATCAAAATTTGTGTTGCTGGATCTGCCAGGTTTAAATAAAACTTTGAAAAGACTTTAGAAAGAACTGCCAAAACTTTGTGCTGATCATCTGCAATAAGAACTGACATCACAGAATGAATTGTAGTGGTTCTGCAATAAGGACTGACATCATAAATTAAAGTGTCGTGGTAAATATTAAATTTAAGGAAAATTTTCTGCAATTTTGCTAAATTGTATAATTGTGAATGATTTCAGATTTTTATAAAAGATTAATATGCCACTCTTTAATACTTCAGAATTTTCCAATTGAAGTATTCTGGCAAATTTTCTATTTTTCAAAAATGACATCAGTTTGATGTCTGTGTTGATAGTATGCCCATTGAAATATTTCATTTTTAGCCAACTAAATTTTAATTTTTAATAATAGGTTTCTCGGCAGTGTAAAATGAATCTATTTAATTGGCATATTATCTCAATGTGTGATAATTGAATCTCATTGGCAGTCCATTAATTATTAGACCTTTTAAATTCAGCTTAATTAAATTTTCACTATTTCACTTTGGGACCATTTTAATGATGTTCAATTATCACAACATACAAACAAATCCTGGGGTAATTTAATAGTGTGTGCATGAAGTATTATTTGAGTTTAAATCTCAATGTGTGTTTAATATTCAGAGATCTCACATTAAAATTAGATTTGGTATTGTGTAATTTTAGTATTATTAGAATTTGAGATTCTAATGTGTGTTTAGTGGCTCAGAGATCTCTTATCAGAATTAAATCTGGTATTGTTTAATTTTAGTGTTAATTGAAATTTGAAATTCCATGTGTGAGTATGGTTAAGCATTTTGGGATCTCATAATTAGAATGTTATGCCCATTTAATCAAGAAATTGTTTAATGTTTTTGTCATTTCATAACTGTCAATAAAAACAGAACTCAGAATTTGAATTACTTTATTTGAGTTAGTCAATTTTAGGAAAATTTTACCTTTCAGCTTTTTTACATTATGTGTTCTGAGTCATTATACCTTACCAGGTGAGTGTAAATAAAATAAGTTATTCTTATCTCTCATAATTCAGGATTTTAATGCCTAGGCGGCATTTAGCAATGTACTTTTTCTGATCTGAACTTTTGTTCAGAAGAATTTTTGCCTCTCACATTTCACACCCTAACGATCATGGCAGTTGACTCACCGAGGAGTTAACATAAGTGTTTCTGAATGTATCGATTATAAAACACTTTCCATCAAAATCTTTGGGGAATGTGACGTAAGTTTCCCAAGGTTGAATATAAATTCTAGCTCAGCAATGCAAGCATGAGGAAGCGCGGTGCTTCCTTGCGCTGACGTAACTCTAACGGCAGTATACACTAGCCTGTCGGAGTGCTAAATATGAGAGAGACGCATTCCGATTTGCAAATTGGAATTGCAAATTGCAATCCTTTGATCTCGCAAATAAAACCGCCCCGCTAGCGAACATCTCTCTCTGTGTATCCCCGGCACAGAGGCGTATCTCAACAAACGGACAGGTGCTCATCTTGTAAGGTCACTAGTTGTCTCGTTCGCTAGTGTTTACCCACAAAAACATGACCCAATCAAAGCCAAAGTTCTGAGAGAGGAGAAGGCTGAGATGGGGAGGGGGCGCCAAAGAAAAAAAAATTACAGGGGCGCTTCTAGAAGTGGTCCTATCAACAGAATTTGTGCCCTTGGAGAAGGCCCACAATTTTTCTTCCCCACCCTCTTTTGCTGATTTCAGTTTTCCGGATAGCGGAGTGACGGAGATCGCTAATATCAGGGATATTGACTAGATTCAGAATCTAATTTCCGATTTTAGAGGACAGATTTGTGAGGAAATTGGCTGGCAGCAAGTTCACAGACATATTGAAACTGGACACTACACAATCCCCTCCCACTCTTTTTCAGAAGTTGTTTTTACCCAGCAAATACACACAGGTTCTCTGAACGTCTATTAACGTTCAGAAAACGTCTTCTGAATGTTAATAGACGTTCCGAGAACCTGTGTGTATTTGCTGGGTGCCGTGTTTACGGAAGCAGTAAAGAAAGCCATAAACGATTTCCGATTTTTCAAGTACAGATCAAGTACAATGAGTACAGACTAGTAAAATTGCATTTTTGAAGAGCAGAAAATATTCATTTTGAGAGCAGAAAATGTTCATTGTGAGAGCAGAAAATGTTCATTTGCTCTCAAATGTTCATTTGAGAGCAGAAAATGTTCATCATCGTTTTGAGAGCAGAAAATGTTTTTTTTACAGAAATGTATTTTTATGTACAGAGACAGATGTAGTAAAAATTTCAACTTCTTTTCTTTTTTCCAACAGTGCACTTGGTGCCTATTACTTGGGCACCAAGAGGGGGCTGTGTCACGCAATATCGAAAGATAAGGATGACAGAAGAGCACGAATTCTCCTTAATTGGATTTGTCGCGTTTAAGGGGTCAGTTAGAAATGCAAAAAAAAAAAAACCCACTCTCCAAAATAAGCGATTTCCTCACCCACAAGTCCGAAGAACTTTGGCCCCTCACCCCGCACCTTTCGAAAGGGGAAGCTGAATTGAGGGGATGTTAACAAAAAAAAGTAATGGTCATTCCTGGTCAAAGAAAGTAAGCTTTATAAGCTGTTATTTGGTCTTAAAAACAGTTGACCGTGCGAAAAGATATAACGTGCAAGAAAAAAATCTCAAACATATGCTTTTTGATTGATATCTTTTGAGTTTTACTCTTCCCAAAATAAAATCCTGCGTGTGACCCTGCGCTTATGAAATTACAAACGAAATCGGTCTTTTATAATCTAAAAGAGCGATTTCGGGGGAAGGGGTATTTACTGTTTATGGATACCGATTTTTCAGTTAGCTCATAATTTCGAAGCATATGTTAATGTTTCTGATATACATTATTTGTTTCTATAATTTCATAGAAATTGTGCACTTTATGAGATAAATATTGAAACTCAATGCAATCTTTCTGGTCAATACCTTAAAAACTTGGTGTCTGTGTCAATTAATCGATTAAATGGTTCGAATGTTCGATTAATTTTTTTCCTGGCTATTTGTATTCGGCTAATTCGATCACATTGCTGTTAAAAATATATTTATTCACAATTCAAGTTTGATTAAAATCATATTTTCTTCTTTAATATTCGATCTTCCTCGAGTGTAAATCTTCGTTGAAACAGCGTAACTTGCTGGGTGTAATTCTTTGTTATTATTGGTTAGGGAATTTATATTGTAGCTCTAAAAACTTCTATGATGATTTCAAGAAGTTTGATTTGTGTTTTGAACGTAAAGAGAAAACGTTGTGAATAAGATCTAATTTCACATAAAAATCATTATAAATTTTGATCTCATATATAGATAAAAGCGATGGTACTAGTTATCAGTAACTGCCTAGGTATCATAATTGAACATCTGAAGGTTTAACCAATTTATACATTATTTTACTTTAAAAAAATCAAAAAATACTTCCACCGCTAATGTTCTGCGAGCTAGGATAGATTTTTATTTTGCAATACGTGCTTAAGACTTTTCCCATTAAAAAAAATAAAATATATGCATATGCATTATTAGTGTACATTTTGTCCTTTTTAAATAAGATTTATTGATTTATTTAATTTTACTTACAATTACTACTAAACATAGTGGGCGAGGAGAGAACTAATTGCTGAATTGATTTTGCAAAATATCAAACGATTTAACAGTAACGGAAATTGCGTCTTTGATATTAACAATTCTTGAGAAGAGTTCAAATGCAACTTCTTTATAAAACTTGTAACCATCTCTAATTACACAATCACAGTGATTTTTAAAAAGTTTATTCTATTAAAAATCCAACATGAATTCATATTCTCTATGCTTCTCTATCCAGGGGAGCAGCTGAGTATGGCAGGTAGGGCACGTTCCATGCGCAATACTTTAAAGGGGTTACAGATTCCAACAAAGACACTGCCACAATGAATGAAACAATCAACCCATTCACTCTTACCTTGACAGGGATGCGACGACAGTGATTATTTCTTCTGCAATCATCGTTGCTTCCTAGTTTCGGTCTTTGAATGATCCTGTTGTGGGACAGCAACCCAAATTTGAGCTGCACTGAAAGACCCAAGCCGGGAAGCAACGCTGAGTGCAGAAGAAAAAATCGCTGTCGTCGCTTCCTTGAAACGATGAAAACGAACAAGTTAAACAAAACGCTAAAATATCTATTTTTAAATGACTGCTCTTAGAACATGAATCTGCGAGACTTTTATAATTTGAAAATATAATTTGTCATTCGAAAGAAATGTTTAGAATGACCGTACAAAGTGTTCAGTGTCTTTCTAACTAAGAGAAAGAGCGCATAATGTTGTCTGCCACATGAACGTTACTTTACCTAGGTACGACACTGAATCTAAAATTTTTCTGAGTTGTCAGACATGCGGCTGCAACATTTTCAATGTATACTTTTCAACTTTAGTTTATACAAACGGGGAAAAAATCATAAGAATTTCATTCCTACTAAATATCTTATATAAAATGCATAAGGTATTACGAAAAATGATATTTTTGGAGGAAACAAATTATTTTGCACTTTTTTTATGTGTGTGTGTGTGTCTATGAATTTATTCTTATGTATACTTATTTATCTTGTTATCTCTTATTAAAATAATAAACAATATACCACACAAAAAAGTACAGAATGTCTTTATTTTAAAATGCCAGAACTTAAGGATTTGCACGGAGAAAAAAAATATACCCCTCTCATCTAGAACGAATAGGTGGCTGTTTTCTGTGTCCCAAAACTAGAAGAATAGATAGCAGAATGATGCGTGTAGGTGATACACGCAAGTAGTATAGACGAAATCGTCAAGAATTTCTAGTCCGTAGTATGGTAGTTAATCACACTAGAATGTCTAGTTTGTGTAACGAGAAATTATCGTTCGATTTCTGGAGTACACTCATGATCTGGATTCTCGGTTAAGTAACTATATTCTTGTGTACGGATCGATTTACAAATATTTTCATCCTGATACTCTAGCTGAGAGATCTAGAAATTATCTAGGCGCGTTAACAAGAAGCTCTAAAGCTTTCCCGTCCAAGCCTATGCTCTTTCGAGAGGCGATGTGACGTCACAGCCCCGGTTCCTTCTTCGCACCGCAGCAAAAGAACAGCTTCGTTTTTGTTTTTATTTACAGCAAGCAACGGCTTGCGGGAATTCGATTCATTCTATCTTATCATATCTAAATTTTCACAATAGTAGATTGACTCATTTGATAAATTCTAGTTATTTCGATAGAAGATGGGACAAAAAATGTTTTGTTCCCCCTCCAGAATTATTTTCGCCACTGTCAATGCTGAAGTTATGCTGTCCACGGGACCCTGATTTAGAAGTTAATTAAACTGTAAAAGGTAAGTCTCGTTGCAAGTATTTTACTTTGTTATTAACTTAGGAACTTTTTAATTCAGACGCAGACGCATATATTACTTACAATGTACTTAAGAACAAATGTAAACAGACTTCAGTGTTTATGAATGAGCTGCTATACATCAACGACAAATTAATCGTTCAAGCATTTGTTTCCAATTCGTTTTATACTGTTGTTTATCTTTTGTTTATAATTCTTCAGATTTATAGAGCTGTCAATTGTCAATTATTACTGTCCTAAAGAATGCTAATTAAATGAAACTTATATCATGAATGTAAAACATTTTGTATTAAGTAATTTTTGTTTAGCTTGAGCCATTATTGCTGGAAACAGCATTCATGTATAGCTTTGATGCCCGTAAATTGCATTAAGCTGTGTGTCTTGATACACATTTTTGTGGCGTTCAATCTTCCTTTCGTTTTACATCTAATTATTCTTGTAAATTGAGATTCATATTATTTAGACTAAATCTATTTTCTGTATTTGTTTCTGATTTTCTGTATTTGACTAAATGTTTCATTTGCATTTCAAAAGAGTAATGTTAAATTTATGTTAGATAAGTAGAAATGAGCTTAGTATAATACTTAGCACTATTTAGCAGCGGTTCCCAACCTTTTAACATTGTGCCCTCCTCAACACAGGATAACTTACAATGTCGCCCCACCTCACATTCTTCGGTATACATACTACAGTTTTTTTTAATACTTCAGCGATGAACACTAAGTAGCCTTTAATATAAAATAATGTTTTCAGTAAAGTTTGAATTAACATTTTAAGAAAAAGTAGATGCTTTGGAGTAAAAATAAGATTAAATATGATTTTTCAAACATGCTTTATCACTTGCTCTTTGCCCGTTTTTCTCGAGGACCCCGTAATAAGCACTTTTCAAGGAGGGTACGTCCCATCAGTGGGGAACTGCTGCTCTAGGCCAGTGAGTTCCTTGAACTTTTTAATTC
>JAWZYV010014026.1:0-152594 GCA_038373885.1 Cheiracanthium punctorium
AAACTAAACACTGAAATGAATGAACTAGAGAAACACGGTTTTTTATTTATGATAATTTTTGGTACTTTTTCATTTTGAAAATAGCATTTATCACTGAGTTAAATTACTTGCACATCTTCTCTCTCTATTCTAAAAAAGAGTAACTGCCACTGTCAAAAGTCATGCTATCTCTACCAAAACTGTGGGGATTTGTGTTTTGACAAAGGTGTCCACAGATTCGGAAAATTTCAGGGAAGTCGATAAGCTGACTTAAATTTCAAAATTTGAATTATTTTAGAAGATATTAATAAAAAACTGAAAAAATAAGCATAATGGTTGCCAGGTTTAGCAATTTGCTCCAGCATAAAATCATTCATGCCTTTGCAACAAAGGAATTCCAAGTATGCACAGTACTGTGAAATTGACAAACATCAAGTAGAATTACACCAATTTTGTGCCAAATTAAAAAAAAATAGGTGAAATAAATAAGTCAAAGTGTGTTACTTAATATTCACAATTTTCAAATAGTAAGTTCTCCCAGATAACAGGGTTTAAAATTACTGATTATTCCTTTATCTAATACAGAATAACTAATTTAAAAAGCACAATTTTGGCATCAGGTAGGACCACGGCTGTCTCCCCAAGCAAGGTGAATCTAAATATTGTGTGCGTTCCAAAATGCTAACACCCTGCATTTTCAAAATAAAAAATAATTCAAATACAGATCAGATAATAGCAATGCCAGTTAGAACAGCCTGTGTATTTGACACCTGTAGAAATATTTAGCGGCATTAACTATGCCATTATACCAGTTTTCGTACAGCTGGGATATTTGACAGCCCAACGAGATGATACATTTCGCAATGCTAAATAAGTCAATCTGCAAAGCCTTATGTGTATGAATGTATGGACAGTGGTGGGAAAAACTACTTTTTTTTTGTAGCGCGCTACAACTACCGCTACTTTTCGAAAAATGTAGTTAACTACAACTACAACTACTTTTTGACAAATGTAGTTAGCTACACTACTTTTGAAATGTAGTCGCTACTTCGCTACTTTTAAGAGACAAATTTTGCTAACAGATTCAATTTGCATTACATTCATATTTAAGGATATTTATATACTAATTAGAGAAAACTATCGATATCGAAAGCCTTGGTTTTCTACTCGCGTCCAGCGTGATTAATGACCTCAGCGGGTGTCTCTCGCGTCCAAAGAACGCGTTTATTAAAAGGTGGTTTCCTTGTAGCGTTGAGCGCCGCAGATTTGGTGGACGCACGAAAGACCCCGGCCACCTTTTCGCCTTTAATTAGAAAAAACTATTGCTCTAATAAACAACTACCAGGCGAGTATTTGAGCAGGGGGAGGCGGGCCCCCTCCGAAAATGTAAAGCAATTATTAAAAGGAGCTATTTTGAAACATTTCTTTTAACTTTAGAACAATAAAGTTTAAAATACCGAATCGTCCCCCTCCCCCCGAAATGGAAGCCTATATATACGCTACTGGCAACTACTGCTAATTATTGAAGTATTGCTGAAACTAATTAAGTTTTAATACCTCTATGATAAAAATAAATTGGGAAAGTGAGCTCTGAAAGCATGAGAAAAATCATGAGAACTAAAAAAGTTTTTAAAAATATAATAATAAAATGGATGTCTGAACGGGAAAAAAAGGCCCGTTTTGAGACCCCTTTCATGTTGTACAAACATTCTAGTTTCTTGAGCACAAATCAAAATTAATGAGTATAAAAGCCTTTTTTCATGACTTACCAAATTAGTGATTTATGACGAATGACCCGTGTGAACCATGTAATATTGTATAATTGTTTTAATTGAAAACATCACATATGATATGCATATTATAAAATAATGAAAACAATTACTAATTAAATTCATGATATATCTATTTAAAACATTGCATTAAAAAATCCTCTATATATGTTAAAGAAATTTTAAAAATTATTATCATCAACACAACTTTTTCTTTGTGTTAGGTATAAAAGAATTTTATAGAATTATATTGTTATTTTAAGGCTAAGAGAGAGATAAGTCTCTAAGGATTTTACAAACTATTAATTATTAATAGAAATTCTCATATTTTCGTATTAAATTCTGAAAATTATTACACAAAAAACCTAATAATTTAAATATAATAGACACTATAAAATTTTAACGAAAGAAAGAATTTCAACATATTCATGGAAGACTGCCATGCCTCTAGTATAAAATAAAAACCACATAAATTTATTCAAAAACATGTTTATTAAATTTTAACAAGAGATGGATCTCAAAATTGTTATCCGCCAAACATGATCGTCGAAAAGAAAATGCGTCCGATGCAATCGAAAACAATCTTTGTACAGATGCACTGGACGGCACGCCAGTGTTAGTTTTTATGAAGGCTTCTTTCATATACGTGTACGAAAGCGATGATAGGGGTTTAATTGGCTCTGACAAGAACCTTGTAAGTTCTTCCTCGTAACTATTTCGAGTGCATGCGAAAGAGAAATTAAAAAAACCAGAAAAGTCATCACCCATGGGCTGATCCTCGATACTGATATCTGAAGTTGTCGGAAACATATTCTGGAGGTATTCCTCCATCCATTTTTTTTGGCTTCGGTCTTCCTCTCCTCCTCAATCCAGAATAGTTTGAATCTTCGATGGAAACAAGCTGAGAGAACAGTTTCTCTGTCCCACAGCAAATGACTAAATCTCGTTTCCACCTGACAACTGAAGATTTTGCGCCCGCTCCTATTTTTTAAAAATGCAACTAGGTAGCTTTCATATACCATTTAGCGCTCATATACCATTTTCTTTTCTTCATCATAATATTTTAAAAAATGCTAACTAATGGATATAAATTTTCAATAACGCCTTTAATTTCTATTTTATTGATCTAGTCTTAGAAACCATTATCATTGTGTTAGAAAGAAGAACAGAAAATAAGTCTCGAAGCCTTTTTATTGTTACACAATTATGATATAGATAAAGGAAATTTAGCTTAATAAAAATTATTATTGCAGCATATATAAATTTAATATACAATAAATGGAGAGATTTGCGAGGCCTGTATTTTTCAGGGGCTCACGGGCCCACACGCCCGTGTGATAATGAGACTCTCGAGGCCCCATCAAAATAACCTCTGTTCAACTTTGGACCTCTCTTACCTTCCTTTTTTTTCCTCTTTATGGCAGATTGGTGATTCTACAAATAATACTGAGAACGATAAAAAGAAAAAAGATGCACAATGTCAGGCTTCCGCTTCAGGCAAAGCAAACCCCCTCCCCCCCCCCTCGTGTGCGTGTGTCCCCTGGGAGGGGGGGGCGGGGGAGTGATTGGGTGTCTTTCAAGCATCAAGGCCGATTTCCAGTTGCGTCTTTTTCCGGACGCAGCGGGTTTTTTTTTAATGGTCAAGGCATTGTACAAGGGGGGATACAGTGAAGAGTCGAAGAATTTATTGACTTTTAATGACCACCGCCAAAGGATAACGCGTGAAACCACAAAAGCACGCCCACCGCTCAGTGGGGGCACTTTTCTCCGCAGTGCGTCTTCAAGATTCTGAAAAATACATTGGGTTCCCATTATAGCGTACTGAAACGCACTAGTTATGCTTGGAGTCAGAAGAGAGAGAAATTGCACCACGGGATCAATCGCCGGAAATGATGACACGGCAAAAGTAGCTTCCAAAATTCGCTACAAACTACTGTTTTTTTGTAGCGCGCTACACGCTACACTACTTTTTAAAAAAAGTAGCGCGCTACACTACAAACTACAAAAAAAAGTAGCGGCTACTGTAGTTTCGCTACAAGTAGCGCGCTACTCCCCAGCCCTGTGTATGGATCATTGTTTTCACAGCAACCTTACATGAACAATAATTATCGGTTATGAGCATGTGTAAATTGCCAAATAATGATAAATCACCATTGATAGCAAGATATTCTAGCTGTTCCACACATTTTATCAAAAAAACATATGAAGCACTGTTTTCTTAAAACAGAAATACAGAAATAGTTATGAACTAAGCGTATACGTAAGTCGCCAAATTATGAAAAATCGCCTTGGATGGCAAATATGCAAGGTGTTTTATAGGTTTTACACAATTAAAAATAGTGTAACATTTAAATTTTTATGTTCTAAGGAACATGCAATAACTAAGCAATGTGTCTTTCAGTAGCATTTGATCAAATCTTAGGCTTTTGTCAGTGGAAATTATGCCTGTTTGACGAATAAGCCTTATTAGGGGTCGAACCCCTCATATGAAAAACAACCGTAGAGAATCTAGGGGCCTTGGCCCAAAGTCATTTAAATAAATTATGAGACAACAATAATTTTTTTCAATTATGCACTGTCAAATAACACTAGTGTTATTAAATAGGAAAGGTATCCAGTTTTCCTTTAAACGAGCAATACAGACACAATTTTCTTTAAACATGTAAACTAATTTAAAAACATTGTTTTTAATACATAAATTAACAATTAGAAGAGGAGGTAGATATTTGAAACACTAAAGTAAGCAAAAATAGAATTCAAGGAACGCCATGTAAAATAGAATTTTTATTTATTTGTCAGAAGAGCAAAGCCAATTCAATTATTGGGAAAAAGTATCAAATCATTTTGTGTGAAACTAGAAATGTATGTATATATATATATACTTTTGAAGGTATAAAGCACAATATTTTATGCATCATTTCTAGTTTTGTTAAAATATCCCTAAAGAAACACTACCAATGTTGAATTTAACTTTTACTATAATTAAAATACGTCATTTTATAATGTCATTCGGTGAGTTTAATTATTAAGAAGAATAATTCAAGTGATAAGTTAAACCAATTTTATTACAAATTACAACTATCGCGTATTGATTTCATTTTGATGTAGATTATATGCCGCCAAAGTTTGGCGGGATACGATCAATCCATTTATCCCGTAATAATTGAAAGAAAAAGCTAACACATGCTTGTATTTTTTTAGTAGAAGGATAATATATCAATAACAATGTCGTATTTACTTAGAGTAACGAGTAGAGTAGAGAAAAACAATTTTTCAAAATCAAAACAAATGTCGGTTGGCGACAGTTTGATCACGAATGTTTACGTTCTTATAAAAGACAAAATCTAAATAATCTTTACTAATAGACCATGTATATTGTTGTATTATTGTTTTAGTGTATGTACTAATTTAGTTTTATGATATCGGTAGTCAAATTAACGTAAATATTACATGCTTTTAAAAGGTAATAATTACGGCAACCCTAACAGTAACAACACGAGAAAAAATAGCGTATAACATATATGAATATAATAATTTAAAGGAAAATAAATAGTTAGATCACAGATTTATACACATAACTGCAAAACTAAAACTACATTTTAAAATAATTTCAGACTTACTTCACATAATCTTGAATTCGCAGTTGGATTCCAACTGTCCCTTCTGCAATTTATAATCCATTTTTTTCTTCTGTAGGGGATTTGCAGGAGATCTAAAAAGACGATAACCCTTTTCCGTACTGTTTGAACAGTTTATTGCACAACATCCAACCATTTTTATTGATCTTGAACAACCACAAAATATAAATTTTATGACATAGGTGTACGATCCAATATGGCGGCCTGACACAACTTTCGAACCAAAATTCCGGGCAAGTCAGCTCCCCCCTATAGTAGCCTTACTTACTACTAGCGCGGTTTTTGTGTAGACACGTTTTTCCTACAGTTAGTGCGTCTTGTCACTTTTCAAGTATGTTTTTTTTTATACTAGGAGAGATGGCAACAGTGATTCGTTGGATAAAAGCGACAAATCGGCCAAGAAGCGAAAATTTACTCGTACGGAAAATCCCATAGGAGAAACTGGTTTTCGGACAGCCTGTATTTATCCAAGTGAGCCATGGCGTAAACACGGTGGGGTAGAGGTGTAGCTCGCTGCTGACTTCAAGGTGGGAGAAACCATTGAGTCGAATAGGGGGTGCAGCTGCCACAGCAGGGATGGGCAAACTACGGCCCGCCGGAAGGTTTTATCCGGCCCGCGGATGGAATTTTAATTTGCCGGTCCGACGGAAATTGAAAGAATGTATATATTTATATATTGTAAATTCATATTAAGAATTATGAAGATGGCTTGAAAAAAGTGCACTTTGAGTTCGAAAGCATATTTCAAGATTTCAGTGTTATTCAAACAGAATTGGATATTTTTACCATGCCTTTCAACGTAAATTGTGAAGCAGTGAGATCCGATTTGCAGCTTGAATTAATTGAATTGCAATCTAACAATCATCTCAAGCAGTTGTTTCTAAATATGCCTGAGTTTTACAAATCATTATCGAATGTAAGTTTCCCAAATTTAATACCTCACGACCAGAAAATCAGTGCTATGTTTGCTTCATCTTATATATGAGAATAAGTGTTTTCAACTAAGAACCTTAGAGAGAATTCACAGATGACGTCACTGAATTTTTTTTTTAGGTCAACTCGAATATTTAGGGATACAAAGCCACGTTTTTGGCCAATGACCATTCTCAAATCAACGATTTTTTGACCAAAAAAAGTTGGTTGCTAAGGTGTGACGTAGTGATAATGACGTAGGTGAAACAGCTCTAGACTGACAGATGAGCATTTAGCCTCGTTCCTTAGAATCAATGCATCTCACTTCGAACCTCAATATAAGGAACTTTTAAAAATGAAATCGCAATTTCATTTATCTCATTAACATATTTAAATTGTAATACTTGTAAATTGTTTTTAAAATTTTAGAAAAATTTATCTTGGCCCGCCAATTTTTTTTTTTCGATTTTTGGCCCGTGACCGAAAAAGTTTGCCCATCCCTGCCCTAGAGCTATATCATCAAAATATGGGCTGATTGCCGGTTCTTCTTCACAAATTTCATCCATTGCTCTTTGAAATTCTTCTGGAACATTGTTGATTCCAAATGGCAGCACTAAAAATCTATGCCTACCCCAGGGTGTAGTAAATGTTGTGAGATAAGAGGAGGCTTCATATAAGGGCAGCTGCCAGAATCCATTTTTGCAACCTTGCAATTTAGACATTAGTCTGTCAACTGATGGAATTGGATAGTGTGGTCGTTGGATGGCTCTATTTAACGGTCTAGGATCCAAGCAAATGCGAAGCTTTTTTGGAGTATCCACAACAACCATATTGCTGACCCACTCAGTAGGTTCACGAACCTTTGTAATGATACCAGTTTCAGTCATACGCTATAGTTCTTCTTTATCATGAAGTGCTAATGGTATTTTTCGTGGAGCTGCTACATGTGGAGTATAATTGTCCTTCAATGTAATCTTTACTGTGTGATTAAGCTTTCCTATTCCGTTGAACACATCTGAAAATTCATTAATGATATCTTCTGGAGTTTCGTTTTTCTGAAGTGTTCCCCCTGGCAGAATTTAATATAGACGCTTTATTAGCCCTAGCTTTTTATAGGCTTGTAAGCCAAGAATGGGGCCAGTGCCGATCGTAGCGGGGGGCAAGATGGTGCACCGCATGTGGGCGGCCAAACTTAAGGTGCGGCGAAATGATTATCAACCAACTTAAAAAAAATAATGACCGTATATAATTTTTTTCTAAGATCTAACTCTACTAATTTGACTGAATGCAAAGATGTTCGCCACGACAGCAGTGAAAAAATACAAGCAACAAAAGAGCCAAATGACAGTTTGGATTCACCGTCTGATAACGTAATTTTTTCTTCGAATGAGACCATGGTTTTGGAGAATGTAGACATAGCAGAATCTGATCTCGCAGAAGCTCATCCTAGAACATCCAAAGAAAACACAACCTCTGGTTTTACTGTCAGTGATGCTGGTACTGGCCTTCCAAATTAACTTTTAGAACTATTGAACTTTTAATTGAGACGGAACTTATGTCTGAAAGTGAAAATTTTAAATTTCTTACAAGTGAAACTGGTAGACGATTTAGTTATTCGTATGTTTACAACTCATTGAAAAATGGTGAAAAAGTTAGACGAACTTGGCTTTTATGTTCCGTTTCATTAGATGCCGCATTTTGCTTTCCATGCAAATTATTTGGAGGGTCTGAAGGAGAAAATATTCAGCTTGTTAGTCCTGGTTATAGGGATTGGCAACATTGCTCTGACTATTTTTCTAGACACGAGAATAGTGCAAAACATATGAAATGTGTTAAGACTTTTTGGGAGCTCAAAACACGGCTAAGCAACAATAGCACAATAGATATAGTACAACAAAACTTCTTTTCTTTGGAAAAGAAACGATGGAGAGCAATTATCGAACGAATGATTGCTATTGTGCAATATTTGGCTAGCCAGAACTTAGCTTTTGGAGGTTGTAGTTCAAACCTATACGAAAAAATACAATGAAACTTTTTAAAAGCGGTTGAATTGATAGCGGTGAAAATTCGATCCTGTTTTACTTGAACCTATAAATAACGTCCAAAACTCTAAGGATAAAAATACCCGCATGCCCTATATTTAGGTCAACATTTTCAAAATGAAATTATTGCACTTTTAGCTGATTCTACTAAAAACAGATTATAAAAATAATACAGAAGTCCAGATATTTTTCTGTTATATTGGACAGCACACCGGACATTAGCCACACTGGACAAATTACCTTTATAATTCGATGCGTGAACAAGTCAGATAGCAAATCAGTCATTTCCGAATATTTTGTTGGATTTTACCGAATTAAGGCTACACAGGGAAAGGTTTGTTCAATGTTGTGTTAGATGATGTACTTCCTAGTTTAAATCTAGATGCTCAAAACATTCGGGGACAAGGATACGATAATGGCGCCAACTTGCTCGGAAAAATATAGGTCTGCAAAAAAGACTATTAGATATTAATCTAGGGCATTTTTTACACCATGCGCGGCACATTGTCTGAACTTAGTAATTAACGACGCTGCTAAATCAAATGGAGAGATTGCAATTTTCTTTATGTTATTCAAGAATTATACAACTATTTTTCAGCTTCGATATACAGATGGGATATTTTAAAGAATACAATTACAAACTTTTATTTAAAGCCGCTAAACGATACTCGCTGGGAGAGTCGAATACTTGCATTACGACCACTGCCAACAGATCTTAAAAATATCCTCGTTGCGTTGAATCAACTTTCACGTGAAGCAAAAGATCGTGTAGCAAAGCTAAAAGCTAAATCTCTAACGGAAACAATTTGTTCATTCAAATTTATATGTTCAGTAATGATTTGCTAGAAAGAATAAATATTGTTTCAAAAATGTTGCAGCAATCAAACATAGATTTAACAGAATGTGTCGAAGCATTAAGAAATTTAAAAACATATTTAATTTTGAAAAGAAATGACGAAAGCTTTGTCACATTTATCAATCAATCGTCTATTATTGCACAGGAAATTAATGTAGAGCCCGAATTTCCTGAAATTCGTGAAAGAAAAAAAACCTCGTATTTTTCCCTACGAATCACATGATGAAGATGTTACAGACTCTGAAAAAAGGTTTAAGGTTAATTTTTATTTTCAAATTTTGGATATTTCCATCAATTCAGTAGGTGAATGTTTCGATTTGGTGGAAAGCTGTTTCTCAATATTCAGTTTCTTACTAACGTTTAACGCTGAAGATAGTGACAATTTGAAAAAAAAGTTGTATGGATTTGGACATTAAACTACAAATAAATAAAGATGGAAAAATAGAAAAGGACTTAGACGGTATAGAATTGCACAGTGAAATGCAGTTGCAATTCTATGTTTTCGAGATCTGTTTCCAAATATTTGCCAGTTAAAGCCATTAGAAATTTTGGAATCATATATTAAGTCAAGAATTAACATCATATTTTCCCAATTTATCTATAGCACTCGGAATATTTTTGACTATATCAATCAGTGTTGCTTCAGGTGAAAGAAGCTTTTCAAAATTAACTTTGATTAAAAATTACTAAAGATCTAAAATCTCACAAGAAATGCTTAAGAATTTGGCTATTATTTCAATTGAAAGTGACATCTGTGAGGCGATAGACATTTCAAGTGTTATAGATGAATTTTCCTGTAAGAAAGCTCGAAAAATATTGTTATAATTTTTTGAAAGATCAGAAATACTTATTGTAGTTGTAGATTGTATTTTTCTGAAAATAAAATACGAACTTTAACTTCATTTTCATCCATTCCACACTTTTTACACTTCCATACATTTTTTAAAAAGTGTTTGATAGTAATTTATTTAAACATTTTGTTGGTTTGTAAGAAAAGGGGTGGCCAATTTTAATTTGCACGTGTTCGTCCGAAGGTCTAGGATCGGCACTGAATGGGGCTAGATTCTAGTGAGGTTATGACAAAGCGAAATTCATATTTGCTTTCTCAGTAGCACATTTTAAAGTGCATTCACCTATGATAGGAACTGGATTGTCACTATAATCAAGCACTGCTTGTTTTGTAGAAGTTATGATTGGTTTGCTGAGTCATTTTGATAGCTCTGACTCTGGGATCACATTTACCTGTGATCCTGTGTCTAGCTTGAAGTTGACCAAATTACCACTAACTGAAATTTTGTGAAACCAGGCAGAGTCTGTTTTATTATTCAGCATGTTTACTGAATTGCGTTCTTCCAGATACGTACACTCAGAGTCACTTTCATCACTAAAGCATTCCACAGCATTTATAGAGCGTAATTTTTGTTGACTGCTTGATTTGCACATATTTGCCCAGTGGTTTTTTTTTCTGGCACAGATTACATCTGCTTCCGTGGGCGGGACAACTCCGGCGCTCATGTTTAAGTCCGCAATAATTGCATTTTTTCTTTCCCTCTGGTTTTGATTTCGATTCCCGGCGATCCCATTCGGCGGCGTCTGTTCCCCCATGTCTCCGGGGCGTCCCGCGGCCGATAGCATCTACAGCTGCATGCTTATCCGCTTGTTTATTTATATTCATTTCGTTTGCTTGGGCGCGGCTGTGTTCAACTGCTTTTCATTCGCTAAGTACTTCCTGCAGTATTTTGGTTTTACTGCTGGTTTCTCTGATAAGCCGTTCTTGCAAAGGTTTGTCTGAAAGTCCATAAATTATTTTATCGCGAAGCATACGCTCAGTCATACTGCCGTAGTTGCAATTCATGACTGCGCCGCGCAGCCGGAGATAAAATTCTGAAAAAATTTCCCTTTGTTCTTGCTGTATTTCAAGAAACTTAAAAGATGCAAAGACTTCATTTTGGAATTCTGCGAAATGTTTATCAAATGCCTGGAGAATCTGTGTTAAGGACACTTCAGTGGAGCCGGACAATGTCTTCAAATCAAGTGTTCTGTATTATTGTTTTAATTCATCTTCAGAAACATGCCGGAATAATGCAGTCTTTGTTTTTTCGGGTTCTTGCCCTTAACGAACTGCTTCAATATAATCCTCGAAATCTTACCTCCAGGATTCAGGGGGATTTACACCAGCATCAAACGGCGGGAGCGTCGGAAAATTGTGAGCCATGCCATTTGCTTTCTTTTGAATGATTAAAATTCAAGGCTTTATTTTTACTAACTTAATAGGCGCAGTTCGTATCTGACACCATGATATATGCTATAGCATAAGATTAAAGCATAATTAGTAGAATTATTAGACGATTCTGCGTGACTACTCGTCAGCGGCTGCCTTTCGTTTATTTAGTTTAGATTAGAACCCCTATAATACAGGCCGGCTTACGTCTCGAAAAGTTGCACAAACCGAAACTATGGGGTTGCTATCTGTTGCTTGAACATAAGAAGACACGTCACAACTTTCTTGAATTTATTTATTGGACGACACAAAACATCACATCACATGCAGAACAATTGAACATTAAAAATACTATCGCCAACTCAGGGCGAACTAACTACAAAAACTCAGCTTTAATTAAAATATATTTCATAAAAGCAATAAAAGTTCATTCATTTAAAACATTTCCAAAAAAGCAACAAATAATCATGCATGAATCAAATTGCCGCCAACATTACTGGGCGAACTAAACACACGAGCTCAAGTCGAAAACTCCACCTCCAATTTAAATCACTTTAGTCAGCAACACCTGAATTCACTTCCTATCCAAAAATAGAAAATACAGTGCTACCTAACCAGCCATTGCTTAGTGCTGACATCTGTACTCTAAGTACATAACAACCGAATGCAGTCCAACAGGATTGTGCAGGAACATACTCCCACCCATCAAGAAGTCATTCTTGATGAGAAGGTATTGAACAAAGTTTAACAATTGGCCTTTTAAATAAACCCTTAGCAGTTTTTATTGTTACCACCCGTATACCATCCTTACCAGGATGCGTAGCTACAACTCTACCCAGCGGCCAAACAGAAGGAGGTACATTTTCCTCCTTTAATATAACTAAATCATTTAACTTAATATTTTCCCCAGAAACCTTCCATTTTTTCCTATTTTGGAGTGAACTTAAATAGTCTATCCTCCATCTCTTCCAAAAATTTAATTTTAATTTTTGTATAATATCCTAACGCGATCTAACAGAAAGGTTATCTTCAATAGGTTCAGCTAGATAGGAGAAGTAATAACATCACCTATCAAAAAGTGCGATGGAGTTAATACATTTAAATCACTGGGATCATTTTCACTACCCACCATAGTAAGTGGTCTCGAGTTCAATAAAGCCTCTATCTGAGTCAAAAGAGTACACAACTCCTCAAATGTTAAGTTGGTATTTCCAATTACGCGCTTAAGATGAAACTTTGCAGAGCGCACTGCTGCCTCCCACAACCCACCAAAGTGAGGACTCACTGGGGGAATCATGTCGTGCCATTCAATATTGACTTGCGATAAATAATAACTAATTTTATCGTTTTCATTGATGGTGGAAACAAATTTAAATAGATCTGATAGTTTCCTTTTATCACCTACAAATGTTGTCCCAATATCCGAATAAATTGAACTTGGAGCTCCTCTACGTGAGCAACATCTCTTAAGTGCAGCGATGAAGGAACTCCTCAGAGGAAAGTCACTCACTAGCTCTAAATGACGCGCTTTTGTCGCAAAGCAAACAAAAAAGCGATATAACCTTTAGTAGTTTTAGCTCCTCGGCCACGATGTCTTAAAATACCAACAGGCCCTGCATAATCAATGCCACATATAGAAAAAGGCCTATTAGGAGTAACTATCAACAGGAAGCTCTCCCATCAGCTGCTGCGCAGTGGTTGCTCTACATCTACAACATTTTATACATTTATGTACACCCCCCAAAAAAAGTATTCGAGCAAGAGAGAAATTTCTTATTTTAGATTTGTGAATAATAATTGAGTTTTTGAAAAACGCACAACTTGATAGAAATATGGAAAGTCATATTTATACATAGCTTGATTCATATTCTATGATAAATAATTTTTAATATACGAAACCAACGTAGGAAATTTCTCTCTTGCTCGAGTACTTTTTTTGGAGGGTGTACACAACTCTTAATAAGTTTTTTAAGACCAATTATCCAATAACTCTGACGAATAATGCCTAACAATAAATTCAAACCAGCATGTAAATACACAACATGAAAATAATTTACAATTAAAACACTTATTTTATGCTCTGCTGGCAAAATCAATGGATGTTTAGCATTATATGAGAGAGGTGAGTTACGCAGTCTACCTCCCACTCTCAGTAAGCCGTCCTTATCAATAAATGGACAAAGATCTAATAAAGGACTTTTCCTTGAAACTGCTTTACAAGATTTCACACAACTTATTTCATCTTAAAAATATAAATTCTGTACATAAGAAACCAAGAAATTACCTGCATTTTTTCTTTCCGTGGTACACAAAGGAGAAATCTTACCTTTAGAAACTACGTTAACCTTGCTACATTTTTCTCATTCAATATAAACCTAATACAAAAAGCAAAAATATCTACAATTTTAGAAAAAGATGAATAATTTTCAAATAGTGAATCAATAATGCAGTTCTTTACAATTACTAAGGTGACCAAACGTCCCCATTTTCAGGACGTTTTTCAAATTGTCCCCAGAATCAAAAAATGGAACTGGGGACAATTTTTAATTATTGCATTGTTTTTAAATTACTGTTAATTATTGCATTAATTATAAATGTCCCCAGTTTTGTTGTCAGAATCGGGGACATGTCCCCGATTCTGACTACAAAAATCTGGTCACCTTACAATTACGAAAAAACAAAATTTAGTCTTTATGTTCTTTCACCACAGCATCAGCGTTAAGTTTAATTTCTGGTTGTTTAGGCCAATTCTCTGTACTTAAGGAAAGCCAGGGCGGTCCCTCCCACCATAAGGAACACTCGGGAAGTTGTTTAGGAGTCAAACCTCTTGAAGCGACGTCAGCAGGATGTTCCCTTGTGGGCACATATCTCCAACAGTCAAATGGAGCCAGGTCCAAAATTTCGGAAGTTCTGTTAGCAATATAAGGTTTATAGCACCGAGGATGAGATGACAACCACGTAAGCACCACTTGAGAATCTGTCCATGCGTGGAACTCGATGACATACTCATGAAATATATCTACCACACTGGAATACATTCTTGAGAGCAACAACGCAGCGTTGAGCTCCAATCTTGGAATGGACACTGGTTTCAACAGGCACACTTTAGTTTTAGACATCAAGATATTCACTTTATTACCGTCTTGTTGTACCACATAAATAACTGCTGCAAAGGCCAATTCCGAAGTATCGCAAAAGCCATGCAACACAAGTTGTTTGCCCATGTTCCGGATCCATCGAGGAATACGAATAATACATATTTGTTGAAAATCCCTTTGAAAGGTTCGCCATTTTACCTTTAAACTCTCAGGAAGAGGAGTATCCCAATCTAATATCAATAACCACAATTGTTGGTAAAAAATCTTAATGCGTACTGTACAAGGTGATAGGAAACCCAATCGATCAAACAATTTTGCTGATTGAGATAAAAATGTTCTTTTAGTGATCTCCTCGCTAAATTTCAAATTAACATTAAATATAAAACAGTCAGTTGTAGAATCCCAGAGCCTTAGAGCACTCGTCAGGATGAATTTCTAAAGCTGGTAAATCAAAAGGACCGAGAGACAAATGTTCAGTACCTCAGAGGAATTGGATCGCCATTTCCTTAAATGAAAACCTCGGAATTCCAATCTATCAGAAAGCTTTCTTATTAATCCAATTGCCTCTTCACTAGAATCCGCTCCAGCCATCAAATCGTCAATATAAAAGCACTCTTTTATTATAGAAGAAACTGTAGGATCCCCTTCCTCCAAGTCCTTCCCAACTTGAAATAAACAACGTGTTGCTAAATATGAAGCAGCAGATGTACCATATGTAACGGTTTTCAATTTATATTCCTTAATATCAGAGTCCTTTGACCTCCTCCAAACTATTCTTTGAAAATCCTGATCTTCTGAATCAATTAATATTTGCCTATACATCTGTTGCATATCCGCAGAAAAGGCAATTCGATGTAGTCTAAATCGAGTAAGGATGTAAAACAAATCTGGTTGCAAAATCTGACCTACGGCTAAAATAGAATTCGAGGAGTTCCCATCCGGAGGCTTGAAAGAACCATCAAATACAACTCTCAATTTCGTAGAAATAGAATCACTCTTGATAACTGAATGATGCGGCAGATAATAAATTTTATTCTTGGTAAATTCTAAATTTTCACCAAGAGCTGTCATATGTCCAAGTTCCTCATATTGATTCATGAATAGCTTATAATCCCTCTCAAATTCCTTGTTATACAGAAATTTTCTTTCCATTGCATATAATCTCGCAATTGCCATTCCTTTAGTATTCCCCAACAGATTCACATCCCTATAAATTGGTAACTTCACTACAAATCTACCGTCTTCATTTACTTTATATGTTAACTGGAAATGTTGTTCACAAAATTCTTCCTCTTCAGATAAATGCTGTTTTTTAACATTTATTTCCTCTGTCAGCCAAAATTTTTTGAGAATTACATCAATGTTACTTTCATTTTCATAATTACTTATAAAATGAGAGTGTGCAAAACGCGATGAATTGAAATCAGTCTGAACCACCCAACCAAACATTGTATTCTGAGCAATCGGCTGATTTTCCTCTCCCACAATTTTTCCATGTCGTATAATATGAAAGAAAGTGTCGGAACACAATTGATATCACATTCCCTTGACTGCATAAAGTTTTTATCGGCTAAATTGATACCTTTAAGATGATCAAGATTCCTTACATCCAATGACCCAGTAGGAAGATAAGATGTAACTTTGTTTAGTATATAGGCATGAATACTTAAAAAGACATCCGAAAACCGTCAACCAACTTTCAAAGTCGCTGAACCTCGTGTCTGCCCAGCTTCCACTCCTCCAATACCTTTGAGAACAATGCGATCGTTTTTTTCTTTTTAAATTCAAAATAGTCATAGCATTTTCACTTATGAAAGAACATTCTGATCCCGAATCCAGGAGTGCTCTAAAGGAAAATGGGACTATATTCCGTATACGGCGCATTGTTTACCTATCGATGTTTATGTTTACAAATCCTTGGCGAACACTGACGCTAGAGTGAGCGATGCACCGCCAAAGTGAAGTTAGCTGCCGGGGGTATTTGTGACTGGCAACCATAAAGAATGCGTGTTTCGTCAGGTTTGGGAATTTGAAATTGTTTCTGTTATTGATGGAAGGGAATGAAATGTGTTATGTTAATATATGAAACGAATTTGTGCGTGTTTGTTAGAAATATAGTGTGAATAAAACAGCTAAATAAAAGAAAGCATGCTTGTGTTACGTTATAAGCCGGTGGGTGTTGGGGACATTTCTGAGCGGTTATTTAAAAAAATATAAAGGTAAGTGCTCTTTTTTAACGAATCTTTGCAATGTTTAAGGTTTTTAATGTGAATTTTAAATTGATATTGGATGTGTTTATGTTTTCGTAAGTGCTATTTACGTGCTATTCTAATCATACTGACTTTATAAGAGGTGTACAACTAGGTTGTTTAATCCACCGATGTTTTTTTGAGTTGAAAACGGGCCAGTGTTTGCCCAGTTTACATTAGCTGTACAACTAGGTTGCTGAATCTACTGAGTTTTTTTTTTTAGTTAAAAACGGTCCACTGGTTGCGTAGTTTACATAGCTGTACAACTAGGTTGCTGAATCCACTGATGTTTTTTTAGTTAAAAACGGCCCACTGGTTGCATAGTTTACATAGCTGTACAACTAGGTTGCTGAATCCACTGAGGTTTTTTTAGTTAAAAACGGTCCACTGGTTGCATAGTTTACATAGCTGTACAACTAGGTTGCTGAATCCACTGAGGTTTTTTTAGTTAAAAACGATCCACTGGTTGCATAGCTTACATAGCTGTACAACTAGGTTGCTGAATCCACTGAGGTTTTTTTAGTTAAAAACGATCCACTGGTTGCATAGTTTACATAACTGTACAACTAGGTTGCTTAATCCACTGTGTTTTTTTTAGTTAAAAACGGTCCACTGTTTGCTCATTTTAAATTGCCTGTTACTGAATTTGCAGACGTTCTTTTGGTTAAATATGGACGTTGTATTTTGTTTTAATGTTTTTGTAAGTGGAATATATGTGCAATTTTAATGTGTTAAAATACTTTGCTGATCGTGCAAAGCGGCTGTCGCCGTGTTTACATGGGGTGCGCACCGGCTTGTATGATTTTACCGAAAATGCGTCACCCACAGAATTATAAATTAAAATTTCAGCTGTAGGTAAGAAAGAAATATACTTAGAATTGTCACAAGATGCACTCGCAATAACTTTTGTTTCATTAGATATTGAGTTAGAGCCACTATCTTCGTCAATGTAACTCCTTTCGTTCGAAACTGGGGTTACCCTCCCCTGAATTTTCGCAGTACACGAAGTACCTTTATTTCCTTCATGTATAAGTGTATTATGACTCCCTTGACATTTTAAACACTTCAAATGGGTATATGGACATTCCCTCAACTTGTGAGAATTTAAACACAAGAAACATAAGTTATTCTGTTTAACAAAGTTCCTTCAGGCATAGGCATCCATACCCTTAAGTTTTCCACTTTTATATAATGGATGAGTTCCCAGGCATTTCATACACCTTCGAGTGGATTTTTCAGCATTGCTTCCTGATTCAATATAATTGACATTTTTAGGCCTGACATGGTAAAATCATACAAGCCGGTGCCCACCCCATGTAAACATGGCGACAGTCGCTGGAGCTTGGCGGCCGCCAAGCTCCAGCGACTGTCGCCAACCATTTTCCACTATCAGCACATTAAAATTGCACATATATTCCACTAAAAATGAGCAACCAGTGGACCGTTTTTAACTAAAAAAACCTCAGTGGATTCAGCAACCTAGTTGTACAGCTATCTAAACTAGGCAATCAGTGGTCCGTTTTTAACTAAAAAAAAACCTCAGTGGATTCAGCAACCTAGCTGTACAGCTATCTAAACTAGGCAACCAGTGGCCCGTTTTTAACTAAAAAAACCTCAGTGGATTCAGCAACCTAGCTGTGCAGCTATGTAAACTATGCAACCAGTGGACCGTTTTTAACTAAAAAAACCTCAGTGGATTCAGCAACCTAGTTGTACAGCTATGTAAACTATGCAACCAGTGGACCGTTTTTTACTAAAAAAAACCTCAGTGGATTCAGCAACCTAGTTGTACAGCTATGTAAACTATGCAACCAGTGGACCGTTTTTTACTAAAAAAACCTCAGTGGATTCAGCAACCTAGTTGTACAGCTAATGTAAACTGGGCAAACACTGGCCCGTTTTAAACTCAAAAAAACATCGGTGGATTAAACAACCTAGTTGTACACCTCTTATAAAGTCAGTATGATTAGAATAGCACTTACGAAAACATAAACACTTCAAATATCAATTTAAAATTCACATTAAAAACCTTAAACATCCAAAGATTCGTTAAAAAAGAACACTTACCTCTATTTTTTTGGTAAATAACCGCTCAGAAATGTCCCCAACACCCACCGGCTTATAACGTACTATATTTCTAACAAACACCCACAAATTCTTTTCTTATATTAACGTAACACATTTCATTCCCTTCCATCAATAACGCAAACAATTTCAAATTCCCAAACCTGACGAAACACGTATTCTTTATGGTTGCCAGTCACAACTACCACCGGCAGTTGGCGGTGCATCGCTCACTCTCGCGTCAGATTGTTCGCCAATGATTTGTAAACAAACCATTGACATGTAAACAAAGCACCGTATACGGAATATAGTCCTGGATCTCTACCAGTAGCTTCCTCACAAGTAGCTTTTAATCCTCTAATGACTTCATCACTTGTATTCAACAAATTTCTTAAGTTTACACTATTCGAGTGATTAATTGACTTTTGATCTATAAATACTTTAATTAACGACTGTACAATTTGCTTCTTCTTATCATACCGATCCAATAATTTCTCCCATGCTTCTTCATATGAATCATTAGACAGTGGAATATGCTTAATTAATAAGGCAGGTTCATCGGACAATAACCCTTTAAGATACTGAAATTTTTGAATCTTGGATAATGATGTTTGAGCATGAACAGTTGCTATAAACATATCCTTAAAGTTATTCCAGTCCATAAATTTACCGGAAAAAATTGGTATGTTCAATTTGGGAAGCCTAACATTTTGGTTCTGACTTTCAGTATGAACAGATTGAACAACACTCTGCGTTTCATTCGTCACTAATTGCTCTGTAGTAATCAACGCATCTAACTTATTTTGAAATTTAGATTTCAAGAAAAAATATCTTTCTTCAACTTTCGCAATTTCAGAATCCTTTTCACTAACTAAATTATCCAGTCTTTCAAATTCTTTAAAAACCTCATCCAATCTATGCAATCGAGTATTAATTTCATTTTTACCATTTATCCTATCAAAATTATTTTCCAATCTTGTAAGAGAGGCTTTAAGACGACCCCTTTCCTTTTTTATTTTTACAAGTTCTTCTTCTGCCATTGCAGAACAAATAAAATAAAATAACTTTTAAAAATGCAATCCCAATAAAAAAAATCGTAAGCACTTATCTTCCACGAATCCAAATCTCGCCGGTGCCTCCACTTTCTTATGTTGCTTGAACATAAGAAGACACGTCACAACTTTCTTGAACTTATTTATTGGACGACACAAAACATCACATCACATGCAGAACAATTGAACATTAAAAATACTATCGCCAACTCAGGGCGAACTAACTTCAAAAACTCAGCTTTAATTAAAATATATTTAATAAAAGCAATAAAAGTTCATTCATTTAAAATATTTCCAAAAAAGCAACAAATATCATGCATGAATCAAATTGCCGCCAACATTACTGGGCGAACTAAACACACGAGCTCAAGTCGAAAACTCCACCTCCAATTTAAATCACTTTAGTCAGCAACACCTGAATTCACTTCCTATCCAAAAATAGAAAATACAGTGCTACCTAACCAGCCATTGCTTAGTGCTGACATCTGTACTCTAAGTACATAACAACCGAATGCAGTCCAACAGGATTGTGCAGGAACACTATCTTTGGCGCACTTCTCGCTACTTTGGCATTTCGTTAAAGTAAAAGTAATTAGTGACAAACTTTAATATTTTATTATGGTTGCGAAAATAATTGTAGGTATACAACAATATTCAAGATGCTTAATTAAATTTATTAACATATATGTTGTTTGTTGCTTTTTTAAACACTTTTTTTAATGCTAAAGAACAAGGTTTGTTTACAAACACAACAAGTAGCTTTGGCGATAATGCAAAACGCACTCTTAACATAACATTTGCGTTTTAACAAAACTAGACAAGCTACGAACAACTTTGGTATTTTAAATTAAATAACAAAGTTACAAGAAAAAGGCATTTTCTAAGGTAACAGTAAAAATTTTCAATAATAAAATCGAACTTACAAGGCAAATTTGAGCAGACGATCCGGTATCTCGTCGCATGTTGATCAACCATTTTTTCTTCATCTTTAGAGAATTTAGCCATTCTAAATCCATTTCTTGAATGATCAGAACAATTTATGGCGGCACAACCACCCATAATAACAAATTTATTGGTTTAAAATGCAGAATAAGAACACCAAGTGGTGTCGCCAAGAAGTGCTGTGTTAAGCCTAATGTGGGCAATTTTCAGAAGGCGTAGGTCAGCTCGGTATATAGGAGTCTTAGTTTAGATGTTCGCAGACACTGCCATCTGTTGGCAAGCATTTGCGTTACAAGTAATGTATATAAGCAGTGGCGGATCCAGAAAGTCTGTTTTGAGAGGGGCTAAATTTTGAGAAAAGCTTATTTCACCCAAACAAAATGTACAATAAAGCAAAATTTTAGTCTAAACCAATGTAAAAACTTTTGGGAGGGGCTAAGTGGTTAAAAAAGATCATTTTATTTACTCAGAGTGCATAATGAAGTATAATGTTACCCTTTAGCAATCTCTTTTTTTTTGGGGGGGGGGTGAAGCCCCCTAGCCCCTCTCCTTAATCCGCTACTGTATATAACACCTAGAAGTATTTTATTCAAATCAGAAGGATCAATGCAAATTCTAATGAGGTTTATCATGGTGACGTCATTTTTCCACCAACACGTGACCTTTTGGCTGTGTTGATGAGTAGACCTGTAAGCTGATTGGCTGAAGTGCGTATTTTCCATCGACACGTGACTGAAATAGCCTCGTCTCAGTATAAGTTTTAATATGTCAGCATTTTTTAATGGGAATCTGCGGAAAGATATCTTTTGGTAGTCATGTACAGGTTCCAGAGAAGTATTGAAACATCCATAGGCAGCACAATACAGGGGCATAATTATTCTTTTTTTCGTACTTTTCCGTTATCTCGACGCCAGCCAAATTTGGCGATTTTTTTTGTCGCCAAGTATCTACGGTGTTTTTTCCGCCAAGTACTTACCAGCGTAATTTTTTGTGGCGATTTTTTTTTCGCCATGCAATGCCTGAAAAACACAACATTAGCACATCTTAAAAATAAACAAAATTTAACATACACTTACCACTGAAAACGTCTCCTCAAACTTTATACCATACAAAATATTCAAAAATGACAGATATTAAAAAAAAAAAAAAAAAAACATTGGTTCCTCCTTACAATAAGAGCAAAAATTCAAACACATGACATCATCAACAACATCAAAAATTCAAAAAGTGAAATCCACCCTCCATTCCGCAAAGAAACAAATACTCCCTCAAATGATTAATTTAAGATCGTAAAACTACTTTAAAACTTAACCTAGAAGTTTCAAACCAGTTACCTGTCCGTATACTAACACTGTTTCTGCAAGACCTCAGATTACATTTCCAGTAAAAACGTCCATTGTTTCCGTACAATTTCATTTCATGCTGCAAATTTCAATGCATAACAGACGGTAAAACTTCAAACTTTTCGAAATATTTAATAGCGTCTTCATCAGACGTTGGCAAATTCCAGATATTCATATTACAATACAATCCAAACAAAGGACAATTCAAATACACTAACAAAACATTCAAAACACAATTCAAATACACTAACAAAACATTCAACTACGGCAAAATCAATTCCTTTAACATAAAATATTAAACTTTCATTAAAATACTTATCAAAATTAAGATATCCAGCAGTACAGCTACATAAGACACTTCTACAAAAACGCCCTAATTCCGCTCTTATTGTAAGGAGTAACGACCGTCACACTCGACGAAAAATTCGAAACTAAAATGAAAATGGCTCGCACACTACTACGCAGAAGGAACTATACGTTTGCGTACTAATACATAACACAGTCGCGGATTCGTACAATGAGTGCGCCGTATAATACATTTTGCTTTCCTTTTGCAACAGTAGCGCTTGTACTACGCATTAAGAATCCGGGTTACCAAAAAAATGAAGATCGCCGCGCTAACGAGGATGGGTTACCAGAAAATATTGTCGCCAAGCTTCGCCCTCACCTACCGAAAAAAAATCGCAAAATTCGGCTGGTGTCGAGATAACGAAAAAGAACCCTTTTTTTAATTTTACGCTTATTACCAGAAGTCCAGCACATAAACCTATGGAGAAACTTTTCTGGGTGGTTTGATTTCTTTTTGAGGACATTCTTTGGAGAACTTAGCTGTACACACAAAGTTTTTTATACACCGCATTCCTTCAAACAAATCTTTAAATTCCTCTTCCAGTGTGTTTATTTGATTACTCATTTTTATCAGGCCTGCATCAGTGCACGTATTTCTCCCTAATACTGGACTAATCCCTCCGTCTGCAATGATTAAGCGGATCTGAAGTGGTTTGTTTTTAATTTTATAGTTAACTTACGAACATTTGTTGATTTTATTACTAAACCTATGGTTAAGCTAAGCTGAATCTCATGGCATTACGCTGCGCACCTGTATCAAGCTTCATTGTAATAGATTATCGTTAATTATAACTGTTTCATTTCAGTCTGTATTATTAGTTTCCATGCTTGCTATGAGCAGAGCCCGATCAAGACAACTGTGGGCCCTGGGCAGAAGAAAAAAATTGGGCCCCTTGCAATAACCCCCCCCCCTCAAAAAAAAAAAAAGATTATGATCGGTTCATGCTGAAAGTTTTTTAAATATCTTACCCATTCTTAACACAAATTTTGTGTTAAGAATGGGTTTACTTACTTAACACAAATTTTGTGTTAAGTAATCTGAAATCAAAGAAACAGATAGTTAAACGTTACTTCGAAATGCTATATCACAGTTGCTAACATGTATGGAATACAAACACTTTAGTCATTTTTGTAAATATTTCTTAAAATAACAAATAATTGAAAAATTTTGCTATTTTTTAACGCTAAAAATTCTCTTTACAAATGTGGTTAGTTATTTTCCTAGATATTGGTATGCTATATCGATATAGAGCATTTCGAAGAATTAAAAATAAGTTTAAATTAATTCATACAAATGTAAATTTGAATTATTTTCATTGTTCATACTTTATAATTAAAAAAATTATTTAATTTCTGAATTTTTTTTATCCTTTGTAATTTTATTTTAAAACTACAAAAGTGTAAGATGTAAGATTTTTGGGCCCTAAAATCTGTAGGCCCTGGGCAGTTGCCCCGTTTGCCCTGCCGGTAATATGGCACTGGCTATGAGCGGGGCCTTCGCAATTAGTAACGGGCCTGTGCGTGTATTTTGATGAGCCATCCAAAGAGGCCTACGGATGCTCGAGTCTTCATGTATACATAAGGCATTTCTTAACCTTCCCAGTGCTTTCAAACGTTATTTAATATAGTTTTAAGTAGTAATTGTGTTACTAATTCAACGAACAATCATACGAACTCATGATTAATTTGTTTGCTATGATACATATTGACATAAAGAATATAGATGCATATAATTTGAAGGAAAAACAAAGTAGCGCTTACTCTCATGATTCACGATTGCTTATTTTAGTTTCACAAGTGGATATTTAATATACTTTAAAATAACTAAATACACAAGACATTTTTATAATGAATATTTCATGAACGTAGTCGTATTTCCTACGTTATTTTAAACAATTCAAGATTAATCTTTAATAAATGATGTATTAAAGCGTATTTCAGTGTTTTGGGGATATCCTGTATATTGGAGAAAATTGATAAAATACGCTCTATAGCACGATCCCTGAATTAATTATTCTTTAATAAAGAAATTTCATGTAGTATATATTATTCTTTTGTCGCTTTCTCAATGGAACTTTGGAATTGAGCAAGCATAATGAACGCTCGTACAAAATATTAACTACATTTGAAGTTTCTGTATAAACGGGTAAAAATCAATAATTTATAATTTACTGTATTTCTGCACTGTACCAGATGTAAGTCGGAATCACATAATCAAGGCATGTATAACTGATAAATAACATTTTCAACTGACAAAATTAAATTGTCTAAATAGTATCACAACGTGATGCTTATTTACAAGAATAAAAACTACTCAAGAAAGTAATACGCGATTTCTGATTAAAATAATTTATTTATAAATAACACATGAATAATTATTCACTAAACACGATTTACGTACATATTTTTAGAATTCTTAAATACATTATAAAAGTGTTCACGTACCTTTACATTCAGAGCAAAATGCTCGAATTTTAGGATAAATTTTCATGAAAGAAAATGGCGCAAGATTCACAAAACGATTACCTACATCTAAAGTTCTTTAGTACTACAAAAGTATAAAAAATTGTTTTAAAATAATAAAATAATATAACATTTATAATACTTAGAATAAAAAAATAGAACACTGTCACTGGGGGAAAACAGGCCTCAATGATAAACTCATTTTTAGTGATGGCAACTCATACGCAGGCCCGTTGCTAATAACGACGGCCCCGCTATGAGGAAGTTTTCGTTATCACCAACTACCGAATGAACATTTTCTATTTCTTGAAATTGTAATTTTTCTGGTTCTTGGTTCTGCATTTTTTGCAAAATGGTTTTGTTTCCCACAAATTTTGCACTTTTTGCCAAAAGCTAGGCATGCATTAATTTAACTATGGTTGTTACATTATTACAGAATGTTGATGCATGCATTCAGATATGCATATTTGGTGATGTAAACGAAAGATGCAGTCATATGCTGTCAGTGCATGAATGCAATACGAAAGTTACAATAACAAATAATAAAATTGAACTTACCTATGAAACGATATGTTAGGTAAACATATCTGTCTTCCCTGTTGGTACATCCAGAGGCTGAACAACCCGTCGTCATTTACTCCACAGTTTTTAGATAGTTCACTTGAAAGAAAGTAAGTATAACATAAGGTGACCATACGTCCTCGAAATTCGAGGACAGTCCCCAAATATAGATCTTTTTTTCATTTTGTCCACGAAAATACTTTGTCGCCAAATTTAAAGATTTGTACGTTTTTCCCCTGATAGTTTCCGTTTAGTTTATTTCTTTCAGAAAAAACTGAGGAAAAATAAACCGAATAAAACTGCCATCTACTCAGAGACACAATGAAATTCGATCTCTGAAAACGTTTGTTGTCATCGTATGTGTAGCGTGTTTCAATAAAGTATTCGAGTATGAGCCAAATTTCCCATTTCAGTTTTGTTAATGATTAATCGCTTTTCACGAAGAATCATGCTTTTGAAATATGAAATTGACATACGAAATTTTTCTTTCACTCGAATACTTTTTTTAGAGGGTGTACAAAGTTTCATGAAATGAGCCAATGTAAAAATCAATGTCTTCTGAAAAATACAAATACTATGCCAAGAGTTAAATTTTGAATAAATTGCAATATTTCAACATGATGTTCCTTTCATATTTCTGGTTTAAATAAATATTTATAAATGAATGAAATACTTCCATTAATTTATTAGAAATGGAGGTAAAATCATACAAGCCGGTGCGCACCCCATGTAAACATGGCGACAGTCGCTGGAGCTTGGCGGCCGCCAAGCTCCAGCGACTGTCGCCAACCATTTTCCACGATCAGCACATTAAAATTGCACATATATTCCACTAAAAATGAGCAACCAGTGGACCGTTTTTAACTAAAAAAAACCTCAGTGGATTCAGCAACCTAGTTGTACAGCTATCTAAACTAGGCAACCAGTGGTCCGTTTTTAACTAAAAAAACCTCAGTGGATTCAGCAACCTAGTTGTACAGCTATGTAAACTACGCAACCAGTGGATCGTTTTTAACTAAAAAAACAACAGTGAATTAAGCAACCTAGTTGTACAGCTAATGTAAACTGGGCAAACACATGGCCGTTTTCAACTCAAAAAAACATCGGTGGATTAAACAACCTAGTTGTACACCTCTTATAAAGTCAGTATGATTAGAATAGCACGTAAATAGCACTTACGAAAACATAAAACACATCGAATATCAATTTAAAATTCACATTAAAAACCTTAAACATTGCAAAGATTCGTTAAAAAAGAGCACTTACCTTTATTTTTTTTAAAATAACCGCTCAGAAATGTCCCCAACACCCACTGGCTTATAACGTAACACCAGCATGCTTTCTTTTATTTAGCTCTATATTCACACCATATTTCTATCAAACACACACAAAAGAACGCTCCTTTTCTTTTCAAAACATAAAAAAATTCCATATTCTACACATAAATACTGACGACGAAATTCCCCGATACGCTTACTAACCTACGATAAAGAGTCCGTAAAACAGAATCAAAACCGCAAGGAAAATCAAACATTAACTTAATCCACTCTATCACCAGCCACAAACAAACAACTATCGTCATTGAATTAGCACTGAATGAAAATCCCATACTTCAAAACACCCCCTGTTTCTCTTTGGTTACTAGTCTAAACAATCACCGGTAGGGTACTTCACTCCAGCTGAGCATCGCCCATGACGGCGCCAGAGCCAACGCCAAATCAATTTGTAAACAAAACATCAAAATGTAAACAGCACCGTATACGGAATATAGTCCGAAATGGGAATACACAATTGATATAAAAAGCTCTTAGAGTTCATTTTTAAGTATCAAAGTCAGTCAAGATTTAAAGTATGGGTATACTAGTACGATACATGGTAATATGTTGTGTCCTCCAATAAGTCCTCAAAAATATTTTCTAGTGTCCCCAAATTTTCCTTGGATTCGAGGACAATGCTTGATTTGTCCCCAAAATACTGTTTAGAAATATGGTCGCCTTAGTGTAACAAAGCAATGAAAACGCTATCGCAATAATACTCTTTTGTTGTGTCTGTTGATGTCCAATTAGTAATGCGTGTTTAAAAATAATTGATTATTTAAAAATAAAGAGTAAAAGTATTACAGAATTAAGATTAAACTTATGCTTAAAGATGTGGCTTTAAGATAAACTTACGTACAATCAGTAAAAAATGAAAAATAAAGCAGTTTTGTTCTTGAAAATTTACATGCATGCCAATGACGATATCGAATGTTTTGGGTAAATGAGGGGGCGTGGTCGTTGGCTTCAATGGGCCCCTCTATAAGTTAAACCTCCTTGGAAATAGGTCAATGATCATAAAAACGTCCTCCAGTGGCAAAAGGAAAAACTAAACTTTCATTGATAAATTATGTTATTTAAAAAAATATAGAAATTGTTTTTCTATTTTATTTATGATAGTTTCGCGATCGCTTTGATGGAAAGAAAAGAAAACAAGGACAATTAATTGCATATAGAACTGTTGAATTTATCTCTTAACTTTTATCACTATGCCAGAGTGAGAATAAGTGAATGTAACTTTAGGAAAATTTCAGTGGGGGCAATAAACAGATATTTATGTTTAGTTTTGACTTTAATAGGAATTATGTTAGTTAATCGTTACTATCAATGTTGATTGACTTACCTTTTGGTGTTGATTTAGTGAAGGTCATATTTAATGATAATTCCCTTCATTAAGAATTGTGAGTTATTTTGCTTTTCTTTCCTCTGCCCCTTTTCATATATAAATATTTTATTGTTTATTAATGGATGATAATAAGGTTATTTAGTTGTTTTTCCTATGCACTGTATGTTTTTAAAAGGATGCATTGAAACATGTTTACTGATTGTAATATGCTGTTTCGCATATAGTTTAAATTCAAAGCATTCTAACTTGTAGGAGATAGCAGTAATTTCAAATAATTTCTGCTAAGTATTAAAAAAAAAAGGTTTGCTTTTCAGTTTCCATTTTTATTGCTTTCTGAGGTGTTTTTCCCCAAGGGAACGAAAATTTCTTGATTTCATACTTGCATGTAAAATTTCATAGTCTAAAGGGAAGGAATAGACCTCTTTTTTTTTTTTTTTTTTTTTTTTTAAATAGATTTCTTCTGATAATGTAGAAGAATCTTTTAATAATTTTAGTATGTATTACTATATGAAAAAACTTACGTTTCATAGATATTTAATGCATTCTCTTATAAACAAATTAAACTAAATTCAATAAAGTGCATCAAAAATTAGTTTATTTTATCATATGCTAGCAGCATTTTAAACTAAGGTCACATACCTGAGCCTATTAAACTTAGCCAAAGAACTCCAAACCTAAGTACCACATGCATTTAAATTAATTCAGTTTTTAATTATTATTACATTTTCAGGCAGAGCTTGAATATTTTCCAACTGTGGCAACTTTTTAATTCTTTGGTAATTTATGCATGCATATGATCAATAGTAATCATTTCTAATAAGCATTGCCATTAAAATATTCCTTCTTATATTCTTATGCATAATCCTTTGCAGATTGTCATATTTAGCAATATTTCATCTCGCTGTTGGAGGCAATATCCAAGCTGTTCCCATTTTTGCTTCCTTGTATGGAGTATAAGGAAGTAATGTGATCCCAAAAAATTTTGGGGGCCAAATTTCGACAAAAAAACTGGATTTTGACCATTGGCATAACTGGCCTGATTTTCTAGGGTGGGCCACAGCCCCTTCATCTTTGTGTTAGTATATGTAAGCTAGTATATTATTATTAATTAGTATTATACGTCCTGCAGTCACAGGCCCTTAGCCAGGGGGTGCTATGGGGGGCAGTGCCTCCTAGAAAAACTTTTCCCCCCACTCCCAAAACCCCTTTGGAACATCCCTCTTCGTCAAAATTTCAACATTTACCCTACAATCAAATTTGCAAAGTTCTTAAATCCTGCTTTACAACAACTGAAGTATATACGACAGAGTTTATACTATTAACATTAAACCAAGTTTTAAAATCCCAATGAATTTATGTTACATGACTGAAAAGCAGTTATAGCTACTTGCATTTAACCAAGATATTGTTAAAAAATCTCGGATGATTTTATTGACTGGTTTGCTAACATATGCAAGCGAATGGTCTAGATTGTTGCTGCAATACATTATATTTGTGTATTTAGTGTTAAAAAATCATAAATTACTATAAATTAAGTATTGAATGTTTAATACATTTTCACTCGTTAAATAGCAAATTTAGGTTTTAGAATAATGGGCGTATTTTCAGGAACATACTTTTAAAAAAATGAAAATAAAATAAAGAAAGAAAAAGAAAAATCACATTAGCCCCTTCCCAAAAGATCACATTATCAATAAATAAATAAATAAAAATAAGATTGAGAAAAAATAATGTACGGCACTACTTTTACAGCAGGGGTAACTAAAAGATAGTTTTATTTTTTCAACAAAATAGATATTGAAACTCACAAAAATGGGGCCTTCGAGAAAATCACATATCTGCCAACTCTTCTGGTTTTGACAGAAGACTTCTGTTCTTTTAAGCTATCTTCTGGTCTTCTGCCAGAAGATGAAATCTTCCGTCTTTTTTAAATTTTTAGTCGATATATTAAATTGTATTACAAACTGTGCGAAAAAATTATAAATTAGTAATTCTATTTCAAAATAATTTATTAAGGTAATCATTTCAACAGCTAACAGCACAATGCTGTAGTATGAGTGAAGTCAAAGCATTTGTAAGCAAATCTTTCATTGATAGTTAACAGAACTCAGGAACGTAGCTAAGGGGGGGGGGGGTTAGGGGGATCATAACCCCCCCCCCCATGAGGAATTTTTTGCCATACAAAATGTATATTCTTCATTACATTATCACATACATGTATGCATATATATGAGTTGTAGTAGTCTTAACACCCCCCCGCCCCCCCCCAATGAAAAATTTCTCAGTGATTCATCATTAGAAAATTTGTTAGTATTGAAAACTAAAGCATGAAAATAATTTTTCTGGTGAGCTATTTGTAAAAGCTAAAAATGCTACTTTGAACGAGATAAAAAAAAATCATAATCTGTTTATTTTTTAACATATTTTGGTTAAAAATAAAGTCAAATTTACATTTATTTAATTGTTTTTTATTTTTGTGAAAATACTCCATCTTTTTTCATTTTATATAAAAAAATTCAGGTATGCTCTTTTCTATTGCTATTTAATTTTGTTTTTATTACTCTACAATACTAATATAAAAAAATAATAAGAAATGGTGATATACAGCGGGGGAAACAGTCTTTTGTTCAAAAATATTTTTTAACTTTTATTTTTATCTTCTGATTTTTTGTGAAATCTTCTGTTTTTTCAACCCGAGTCTTCCTGTTTTTGGCTGAAGGAGGTTGGCAGGTATGAAATTAGTGGATCAACCCCCGCTTTATGGCTGATATTATTTTAAACATCCTTATATATTATAATTTAAAATTTTAAGCATCAATTATATGGTCTCGAAATCATTCTAAAAACTTGTAAACATCCTCTGTTTTTACAGCAGTTAGAGCATGGACGGACAGACAGAAAAATCTGAATCATAAACACTTTTCAGCCTTGTTGGAAAGTATTGAAAACAAATTAGAATCACTAACAATAGTTAAGAAATTACGATAATTTTATAATTTCAATGTCTATTTTTGTGAACTTTCAAATCAATTTTTATGGAAGTCACTTTTTTCTTAAAATAATTTACAAAACAAATTAAAATATAATGTAAAATGCGAATGAAGAGTTGTTTTAATCGATTGTATTTTTGCGAAGGGGCATGGAACTCCCATGATTCTGCATGAAACCCTGTGAAGACTTTTTTTTTTTTTTTTTAAATGATCTGTCAGATAGCCCTTTTTCTAGACAATAAGTCTACATCGATATTTCCATGATTGAAGGGCGTTAAAAATTTTTTTTGGGGTATTGATTTCCATTTCTCTTTCACAATTTTCCAGAGTGACTGCATTTGGGTGCTCCAGTAAAAGAACTAAAAATGACGGCGACAGTATTTTCGATGAAGAGGTTTATTTTGTAATACTTAATAGCATATACGAAGTTTTTTTTCATTTGTAATAACTGAATATCTCTAAAATACAATTTGAAGAATGACTACCCAAAGAACATAACGTATCAAATTCTTTTCGGCGCTCCTGTAAAGAGCTATAAATCCATATTCTACACCATTTTAAATAGAGCACATGGTACAGTATATGGAAATTACATATATAAATTTTGTAGTAATCAATGCTTATTTATGGTCAGTTACTGCATAGATGGACTGGCAGATAAAACAAAATCCCAAACACTTTTCAGCCTTGTTGAAAAGTGTTAAAATACATCCGAATCACTAACAATAGTTAAGATATCACGATAATTTCATAACCAAAAATTAAGTCAACCAAAATGTTATTCAAAAAGTTAAGCGTGTTCAGGACTCTTAACCACCACTGAAATTTTATGAATATACGCACATATAAACAATAAAATAAAGTAGTCAAAAACATGCTTTCATAAAAGACATTAAGGAGGGGGGGGGGAGAGAAGAAAACAGTTGAGAATGCATAGCCATCCTAGCCTTAGGGCCACTGCCCCCTTCGTTGAATCATCTGGCTATGGGCCTGCCCAGTGTCCAAGTCACTTCATTTATCCTTCATGATAAAAGTGTTTTCTGTCAGCAGCAATACACATCTAGACGCTGGTATCCAATTCTCGATAGAAAATTCATTTTTAATTTGATTGGTGGCACCCTGGCAAAAGCATCAGTAATATGTTTCTATGGCTTGAATTTTAGCCCCTCAATTTTTAACATTAATATGGTCAAGAGCACAACAGTATAACTCGTATACAATTTAAATGCATTATTTAGTCCCAATCCTGCACATATTATTTTTCCTGCGAGACTAATCCTAGTATCCAAAAACCACCAAAAATTCTCAACAGCCAGTTTTCAGTGTCGGATCCAGGGAAGAGGCTAGGGTGCTTTTATCTCACTCCCCCCCCCCCCCAAAAAAAAAATGTTGCTCAAGAGAAACATTTTGCTTCATTGTACATTTACCAATGTCAAATAAGTTAAAATTTACCATTAGCCCTTCCCAAAGCAAATTACATTGGTGTTCTTTAGTGTACATCTTGTTTAGGTCAAATAAGTTTTATCTTAGAAATTAGCCCCCCCCCCTAAAAAAAAGAAGAAAATCTGTATCTGCCACTGCCATTTTCTAGCTAGTGTCGAAATCGAAAGATCTTCACCAGCAGAAAAAAGAGACTCCAAAATGTTGCCAGTATACGAAAAGAAAATACCCACAACCTCCTTGCGGAATTTGGAAAAACCCTCCTATTATTAGTCCTACGTCTTTAGCCAGTCTTCTAAGTGATGTAAATGTAGATGAATGCATCTCTTTCAGTTGATACCTCACTGCTCTCTTCCATCATTTCAATGAAAGTCCGTTCACTTATCTTCTCTCACTCAGCCCTCTGTCAGCAAAAAGACGGCCCGATAAAGGATTTACCGTCTCAGTATGGGGAGGCTCGCACTAATTTGCTTTCCCGAAAAAATCGCCATTCAAATCAAGTTACGCTAGCAGTGAAACAGCTAGTTCGAACTTTATAATATGATTTATGCAATTATTTTTTTTTCAGCTTTTCATGCTAATGAATCTTTTGGTGTAATTGGTTAATTTTTACCACTTATCGGAGAAAGGTTAAAATTTTTCTAGGGGGGCTTAGCCCACCCCTCTGTTACGCCAATGACTTTGACTGCTTTAAATTTACTTTTAAGAATTTTTTCGATGCATCTCATTGTAAGCTAGCATGTAGGATCATATAAATGCGTCTGCAATCCATTTTGACCAACGGTGAGTCTACTTTGATGAGTTTTTCTATGCCATCTGTACGCACGTATGCATGTAACTTGCATATCCCAAAAACTATTGGTCGTAGAATGTTGAAATTTTATGTTTAGGATTGTTCTAACATCTAGTTGTGCACCTCCCCTTTTGGTCCCAATCAAATGGATAGTTTATGTACAGGACCGCCCAAAAGATTCGAAATACATTACGCTCTATGGGATGAAATTCATTAAACTCGCATATCTCACAAACTATTAGGCGTAGAATGTCGAAACCTTATATTTAGGATTGCTGCAACATCTATATGTGCAGCTCCCCTTTCAGTTCAATTCGACTGAATAGTTTATCTACAGGGCCACCCAAGAGATTCTAAATACATTACGCTCTATGGGCCGAAATTCATTAAAGTGTATTTTAGGGGTATTGGGGTATTTCAAACAACTCGGATGTTGAGGTCAAAATTCAGAAAATTTGCAGGTGGCCAGTGGCCACTGAGCTTGAAATTTTAAGTGGCCACTCGCATGTTTCTGAATATTGCACAACTTATATACAAGTTTAATAAATACAAGTTTTTTGCCATACAAAATGTATGTTCTTTACTCCCTTATCACACACACGTATGCATATATGTGAGTTGCAGTAATCATAACCCACCCCCATGAAAAATTTCTGGCTATGCCCCTGACTCGCATGTTTTTGAATATTGCACAACGTACATACAATATAGTTTAATAAACATGCACAGTTAATATAAGTAATAAGGAAAGATTTCTTAAAATATACATCTAAATCTTCTACTAATTAAAAAAAATATTACCTGCCAGTATATGCAGTGTCCCAAATACATTGACCTAGTCTTTTATTCCTTAAATATTGATCATAGACATGTACAATAAATCACAAAGTTATATAAGGGACAGAATTTTAAGTGTTGATTAACATTTTCAGAACATTAAATCTAATTAAATAAAAATTTTTGATTTTTATGATGACCCCATACAAAAATATTCCTAGTTAGTAAAATTACCCCTTACATTAAATAGATGATGAACAAAATTTCAACCTTTTTTTCAGAATTTCAACCTTTTCAGCCTTTCATCCTTTTTTTTTTTTTTCTGGCTACGACCTTACGTTTGTCAAAAGCATTTCTTTGTACTGCCCCCCTACTACCACTCTTTAAAAAGCACGGTGCCTGACAACCTTTCAGCAATTGGCAGTCCTTCTTACCCCCTTTGCCCTGGTATGTCCATGTTTTCACTCCAAAACTTGCCTTTCTCCCTGCCCCTTCCGTTACAGGGATCACAGCAGTCAAGATTATCGATCGTTTTACGGGCCCCTTTACAAAACACTTTCTATTAAAATGTTACTATAACAAAAGTACGATCGATTGAAACGACCCTTAACTAAACACGATGTGTAACTATTCCTTCACAAAATTCCAAGCAACGCAATCAGACATTTATCATAAATGAAATCCGATAAAATTTCCTTCTAAAAATAAGTTACATCTTTCCTAATTGAGATGTTTATCAGAAACAGACAGTGACAGTCATCGCTTTTTCATTTCATCTGTTTTCTTTCGCTCGCGTAACTCAAAAAGAGGCATCTCTGGGATATTTATTTTCACATAATGTAGCAATAAAAAACTGCAATCTCTGGAACATAACACTTTCAGTTGGGGGTAAGAAAGGGACTCAAAATAACTTCACTGTCGATCCTATAATGTGGGTGTTATATTTGATAATTATTTCAGAATCATAATTCTAGACTTCATCTTTTTAGTGAAAACTGTCAGTATATAAATAATGGCAGCTTCTGTACTTTATAACTGGCTGTTTTGCGCACTTGCTTTTGTTTTTAATGATTGCTTAGTATAATCATTATCAGGCCTTCCTACTTCAAATTATCTATAGTTATTAAAGATATTTACTAAGCATTGGAGAATTACGGATTCATTTAGAAATGAAAAGCGCCTTTTTGCAAGTTAAATTGTGCGACTTCATGACGTCCATTGATCTGAATTCATGTGTCGGACTATAAGAAATGAACGCTTAGGAAATAAACTTTAATCATTTTGAGATTGCACCAAACCAGTTTTGAATATTTTCTATATGGTACACAAAATTGCTTTTTTACGAGAACAAAGTATCCCTATTTTTAAATCCCCGCGGCTGCATTTGCGTACTCCGTTGGTCTTTATTCATGACAAACATTGTTAATTTTCCGTGACCGACAGCTGTCATCAACTTTATGCTGGCCTTATTATGCCGGAATGAATCTTGAAATATTTATTTATTTTATTTTTTTTTTGTATTAATAGATCACGAGAAAAGAATTTATAGATGAATGCTCACTACTCTTCGGATTTTTGTTCTCAGAAAGAGAGCCCTTGCAAAAACAAACAAGTGCAGGTGTCGGCTTCAAACCGCAATCTTACGCATTGTCGTAATCCCCTTTGCAACTTTCCAGAACAGATGATTACTTTTGCTAATTGGTCAAATGGTACTAATACCCTTTATCAATGATCCAGCTCTCCCCCCCTCCCTGCCATGCCGACATCGATCTTGGGAGTTCAGTTGACTCTTGTCAACAACATCTGTTTGAACGTCAAGTTTCTACGGTTTCTGTTTTACTTTCAATTCATAAAAACTTTGTGATAAAAAGGAAAGAGAGTGGGAAAATAAACTGTGGCGACTGGTACATAAATTTGCAGTCTCCACTTTCAAAAATACAGTCGGCGAGTGGCGACCGTTAATTTTGACTTTACTCAGATGTGATATATGCTGATAAGAGTTACAAAATGAATTTCTCCATTAAAAAAAGTGTCTTTATCATTTATAGTTCTTCTACAGGAACACTCAAGAAATTTCCAATACATTATGGTCAATGGCAATTTCAGGGGCATTCATCCATTTCAAGGACAATACCTTCCTACCATATAAGTTAGGTAATGGGCCAACCACGGTAACATGCCTCCCTCAACAACTATGCTAAAAGTTGCCAGTCATATAACGCATGCGCAGATAGATCCTGGGTGGAACGCCTTACTGAGGAAGAGAGCTGGCCATTTGGAACTAAGACCTATGCTGAAGAAGGTGGTGGCTGCCACCGAAAGTGCTACATAATGGATTTTAATGCGTTTTTAACTGTTTTTAAATAAGTATTTCGTATTTTGTATAAGTCTAAAACTTTAACCCCTAAAATTTTGAACTTTTGTATTTAGAACTATTGTAATATCTAATTGTTTTCAATATCTTTTTTGATTGCAATCGACTGGGAATTTATTTACAGGGTGAGCCAAATGACTTTAAATACATAAAGGTGTATGGATGCATTCAATTCATTGAAAGTCTGTGGTCAATGACTACTTTGGCTCCTATCTTCCCAGAGATCGGCAATGGTAAACTTAAAGTTTATTGCTTTTCTCCCCCTCATCCCCCGTTGTTTAGAGAGGGGGAGTACAGTTTCACTAAGAGGACGCTCCCTCATACTCTCCCCTCCGTTGGAAAAAAAATAATTACTGCTTGCTCTGCAATGCTCTTTGAAAGCAGCTACAGAAGCAGAGTTGGGCAAAATACATAAAAAAATGTATTTTCGATGCAAAATATAAATTACATTTATGCAAACACAAAAAATTACAAAATACAAAATGCTTTCTAAATTGAAAAAATACAAAATACAGTAGAAGATCGATATACCGCAATTCTATAAACCGCAATTCTCCATAAACCGCATTAACACTGCGGATGTAAACAGAGAAAAGCACAATTAAGAAATTTCTACAATCTGTTTTTTTTTTTTTTTTATAATTGCTTTCCTAGGGAATTAATTTTGAGACATTAGATAAATCCCACAACATGCCAAGCTTAAAATAAACAATTATTCTCCCATGCATGCATTATGCATTATCAGCATAACAGCTGGCCGGCGGGGTCGAAGAGGAAAAAATGTTTACTTTAAAAAAACAAGGAACCTCTCCCTTTTTCCCTCCACTACCGAACCACTCTCTTTCTCCCTCCTCTACCAAGTTATATTTCTCTTTGTAAATTAAAAACATTGATTTGTTTTATATTAAATCGTATGCCGTTACTTGGCTTCCTAAATCATACGCGTAGCATCACCAAAAGTTTTTTTTTTTTTTTATGTGTGTGTGTGTGGGTGGGGGAATGCACATACCATATCCTAAAGTAAAAATAGCCATGTTTCTTTAAGTTTGGCAAGAAGAAAGGTTTTCAAATGAATGGTTTTCTAAACAAAGTTGGGGGAGCACACGCCCCCGCCCGATGATATGCTTATGTCTCGATATGCTATGTCTTTGGTAGGTTTTTTCGAGATGTAACGTGAATATGCTTTAGAACCCCTTAGAAAGTTCTCCTACCTAGGCACCTTCCCATCCTTGGCAGATTGCCCTAGTATAGCGTTGCCATAATCACGCAAACACAAGATACATTCATATATTACTACAAAAGATTATATTACTACAAGATTGTGATGGAGGAGTGGAACAATATCAGCCTTGATGTTTTAAGAAAAGGACTTTCATCTTTGAAATCAAGATGTAATATGATGGTTCAAAGAAAGGGCTATCAGACTGAACACATTAGAAAATAAAATTCTTATATTTATTTCTATATATATCTTTGCAAAATCGTTACAAAAATGTGTGAACACCCTCTGTAGGGTACTTGCGGGAAACCCCGAAAAAAAAATTGTTGTGGAATATTACTTAAATGAAATTAATTTACGTTTCACAAATCATCCGTGCATGAAGATTTTCTTAACATTAAACTTTTAAACGCCTCTGTCACATTGCTCAAGAGTTCTTTAGGGGAATTGCAAAAAATATTTAACATGAATTTAAGAAAATGCTTTTAAAAAAGAATTTAACAGGATTTTTTTTTTTTTTTTTTTTTTTTTTTTTTTTTTTTTTTTTAATTTTAGTTTTACAATGTTTTATATATGGTTAATGGGTCAAATATTTCAGGCTCTACAAATACTCAAGAGAACACATTAAATTACGATATATGTTTCCGAAAAAAAAAAAAAAAATCTAATTTTCTCTTTTCTCTGACCAAAAGTTTAAATTTTAGAATGTCTAAAACTTTAGAGGATTTTGTCGAACTACTTATTAGTTATTAGCATCAGATATTATTAAATTTATACATTTATGCATAACTTGCAACAATCTTTATAAAATAGGAAAATAAATGTCAATTTATGAAACTAAACTCTTCGAATAATTTGTTGGATTCAATTAAAATATGCAGATAATTTACTTTGATTTTCAGGTAGAAATTAAACCTTCATAATGTGTGAAAGATTATTTTAGTACGTGTTTTGATACTACCTGTGCAGTTTCTAGGACAGCTATAAAATGAAAGCGCCATGTCACGTGCTCTGAATACCCAGCCTAAAATAAGATCCTGCGTCACAACTAAAACGAATAAGTAAATTTTGAGGTAAATATATGTAAATAGTTAATGCAATTTTCTTCCTTCAAATTTCCCACCTTTTCTTTTTTTCCTTCCTTCCTGAGTCAGTGAGCGCACGCATTTTAAATTAAAATTAGCGAATTTTAAAATCGTGAAAAAAAAAGAATAAAATATTAATTTTTTTTTTCAAAATAAGCGATAGTAAGTGCAATGCTTCTAGCGTTTTAAAGTATTTTTCTAAAGACAAGTTTTAATTATTGCTGCTGATAAAGGAACTCTTATTATACTCTTGCTAGACATCTCCGAATGACACTGGCTGGAGTAATTTATGGGTTGCTATCTTCCCGATTTTGTCATCCCCTCTTTAAAACGGGAGCCATCCTCGTGATATTTTCCGTGTGTCTAGATCTGCAGGGTCACACACTGATCGTTCTTGAAAAGGGGGTGAAATTGTTGGCGATCTCGGCATGCCGATGTGTGGGAAGTAACCACTTTGGCTATCCCCCAAATCTTGCAAAGTATCTCAAGCTTGTCGGCTTTTGGTGAAATATCGCCAAAGTGTCAGAAGGAAATCTTTCAGACTGAACTCAGCTTGGTGATATCGAAATATTTGGCTAGAAATCGCTAAACCTTACTATTACTGATATATTATCTCTTTCAAACAAATAAGTTTAGATGAAGTGCGTCGAAAATATTTTTGATTTAATAGACGTGCAAGGAAGTCATGTGTTGTCCACATCAGATTTTTATAGTATACTTACAAAATTTTGGTACTTATTTATATTGTCAACCATTTCACAAATAGTTTATGTCTTAATCTGTGTGGTTAAATGCCAGTAGCACAAAGGGTACAATTGACTAAGATGGCCTGAGCCCCATGTAAACATGGCGACAGTCGCTGTAGCTTAAAGTTTGAAAAGCCCCAGCAACTGTCGCCAACCAGTTTGCACGATCAAATCAAAGAATTTTAACACATTAAAATTGCATATAAATTCCACTAACAAAAACAACAAAATACACCATTCCATATTAAACCTAAAAAAATCTGATGTGTCCAACACATGACTTCCTTGCACGTCTATTAAATCAAAAATGTTTTTTACGCACTTCCTCTAAACTTATTTGTTTGAAAGATATAAAATATCAATAATAGTAAGATATAGCGATTTCTAGCCAAACATTTCGATATCGCCAAGCTGAGTTCAATTTGAAAGATTTCTTTCTGACACTTTATTTGGCGATATTTCACCAAAAGCCGACAAACTTGAGATAGTTTGTGAGATTTTGGGGATAGCCAAAGTAGTCATTGACCACAGACTTTCAATGAATTGAATGCATCCATACACCTTAATGTATTTAAAGTCATTTGGCTCACCCTGTAAATAAATTCCCAGTCGATTGCTGTCAAAAAAGATATTGAAAACTGTTAGATATTATAATATAGTTCTAAATACAAAAGTTCAAAATTCTACGGGTTAAAGTTTTAGAGTTATACAAAATACGAAATAATTTTTGGTGCCAAATTTGGTGATATTTCGGCAAAACTCGTCAATGTCGACGACATTTGGCGAGATATTAAGCATGGACCAACAATGACAGATTATCGCCAAATTTGGCGATATTTCGCCAAAACTCGCCAAGAACGATGACAAATGGCGATACTTTGGGCATGGACCAAATGACTGACTATCGCCAAATTTGGCGACATTTCGGCAAAACTCGCCAAGGTCGAGGACAGACGGCGAGATTTTGGGCATGTACCAAACAATGGCTGTCTACAATTGTATTATATTTAAGATGTCCATAGACATTAAAGTACTGAAATTCTTTTCGGTGGTCCTGTAAATAAACTCTCCAGTAGATTTTAACCAAAAATCAAGATGCACAACTAGATGTTACAACAATCTTATATATGAAATTTCATAATAGTTTTTGAGATTTGAGAGTTAAATATGCACACACGTACATAAAAAAGTCGCCAAGCTTGGCGACTTTTGGCATAGTACTTGAGGGAGGCACGTGACCGTGGTCGGACCATTACCTAACTTATGTGGTAGGACGGTATTGTGCTTGAAATGGATGAATCTCCTAAAATTGCCATTGACCGTAATGTATTGGAAATCTTTTGAGTGTTCCTGTAGCAGAACTGTAAATGATAAAGACACTTTTTTTAATGGAGAAATTCATTTTCTAACTCTTTACAGCATATATCACTTCTGAGTCGTTTGAAATAGCCCAATACCTCTAAAAAACGCTTTGATGAATTTCGGCCCATAGAGCGTAATGTATTTCGAATCTTTTAGGCGGTTCTGTAGATAAACTATCCAGTCGAATGGAACCGAAAGGGGAGGTGCACAACTAGATGTTACAACAATCCTAAATATAAAGTTTCAACATTCTACGCCTAATAGTTTTTGAGATATGCGAGTTTAATGAATTTCGGCCCATTGAGCATAATGTATTTCGAATGTTTTGGGCGGTCCTGTAGATAAACTATCCAATCGAATGGAACCAAAAGGGGAGGTGCACAACTAGATGTTACAACTATCCAAAATATGAAGTTTCGACATTCTACGCCTAATAGTTTTTGAGATATGCGAGTTTAATGATTTTCGGCCCATAGAGCGTAATGTATTTCGAATCTTTTGGGCGGTCCTGTACATAAACTATTCATTCGATTGCGACCAAAAGGGGAGGTGCACAACTAGATCATAGAACAATCCTAAATATCAAATCTCAACATTCTACGACCCATAGTTTTTGAGATATGCGAGTTACATACATACGTACGTACGTACGTACAGACGGCATGGAAAAACTGACCACAATAAACTCGCCGCTGGTCAAAATGAGTTGCAGACGCGTTAATATGATCGTGCATGCTAGCCTACGATGAGATGCATCGAAAAAATTTTTAAAATTCAATTTAGAGGTAGTCAAAATCGGTTTTTTTGTCGAAATTTGGCCCCCAAAATTTTTCGGGATCACATTACTTCCTTATACTACATACAAGGAAGTAAAAAGTCTGAAAATTCAGCAATAGGTAATTTAAAATTAGCAAACAGCGGACTGTTTTTAACTTATAAAAACTATAGTGGATTAAGTAACCTAGTTTTACAGCTAATGTAAACTGGGCAAACACTGGCTTGTTTTTTACTAAAAAAAAAAAACAAAAAAAAAAAAAAAACTACAGTGGATTAAGCAGTCTAGTTGTACGGCTAATGTAAACTGGGAAAACACTGACCTGTTTTCAACTGAAAGAAATATCGGTGGATTAAACAACCTATCTGTACACATCATATAAAGTCAGTATGATTAGAATAGCACATAATAGTACTAACATAAACATAAAAACATCAAATATCAATTTAAAATTCACATTAAAAACCTTAAACATTGCAAAGATTCATTTAAAAAAAGCACTTACCTTTAATATTTTTAATTAACCACCCAGAAATGTCCCTATCGCTCTCCTGTCCCTAACACCCACTTGCTTATAATGTAAAACCAACATGCTTTATTTTATTTAGTTTTATATTCACACCATATTTTTAAAGCACCCACTTTCTTTTCACTCAATAACGTATTTCATTCCTTTCCATTCATAACATGAAAAATTTTCTAATTCCAAACATCTATTCTACCAAAAAATGACGATGAAATTGAAATATGCCACTTTTAAGGGTTAACAGAACATCAAACTATAGATCGCCAGAAGAATAAAAGAAAGCCTTAAAGGTGCCGTTATCCATCACCCGAGGAATATGATGGAATCATCATCTAAACAAAAACATAAATATCACCAGCTTCTAAATACAGTCACCACAAAGCATGGTTGGTGATAAAATCAAGAAAACATATTATTTAAAAAAAAATCAAATCTGATCATATAGATATACAGTGTGGTTTAAAAGAAACTTCCCCTATATATGAGTCCCTAGTGGCCAAACCGTTCAACCAATTGAAATGAAAGTTTACATATAGTTATTTGAATGCATGGGGAGGTCCAGATTGTAATGATTTAAGACAATAAACCTCTCAGAGTTACAGTTACAGTGACAAAATTTCGAAATTTTTGAATGGCAACACCCACTCTTTTCAAACGCAAATTGATCAGAGCATGGAAAAACCTAAAATTGCATTGGAACAAGACATATATGATGTAAATTAGCATCAATCACAGAACACTCTTGCAAAGCATTGCTTGTGATACAGTAAAATCTCGATACAACGATACTCAAGGGACCCAATAAAATTATCATTATATCGAGGGGAGATGAGATAGTAATAATTTTAAAGCCTTAAATTATGGCTGGTTTTGTGCACAATAATAAAGGTTTTTCAAAAGGATTAAACCATCATTGTGAAATATGCTTTAAAAAAGAAAATAAAAACCACATACCTGAGAAATTTATTGAAAGAAATCAATAATTTTTGTTTGCTTACACATTTTTTCACAGTTAAAACAACTAAAAATGTCTGCATAGAGTCTAAAGCACGAAAGTGATCATCATTTGTAGATGAAAGGCATGAAAAAAATGTCTGAAGAGACTTTACAGATTGAAGAGCTTCTTGGGCTGTTAATAAAGAGTGCGATGAAGCTGTATCTTTACCATCATATTCGTTATTTCAGACAATATATCTTCATCACTAACTCCTGCAAAAACCATAACTTCATCATCTACTGTTAAATAATTCTCTACGCTAATTCCGCTTATTTTGGTTGTTCTTTCTTCAAGTTTAGCCACAGACTTTTCAAGGTTCTTAAAACACTCTTCATTATCTGAAACAGGGGCATAGCCAGGGGGGGGGGGATATCGGGATATTCCCTCCCCAAAATTTTTGGATTAGTGATGAAATTCCGTCTATTTATACACATATAAGTTCATATCCCCCCCCCCCCTTCCCGAAAAATTTTCCTGGCTACGCGCCTGATCTGAAACATCATTTTCGTCTGAATTTTCATTTTGATTCTTATTCTGAATATATATCTCATCTTCATTAAAACTAATACCCACTTTTCTCCAACAATTATTAATTGTTTTTTCTGTAACTTGCAGTATTATCTCAGGCTTCTTTAACATTTACTACTTTTAAAGGATCTTCAACATTATTGTCGATATTTATCAGTACTGAGTCAACCAATTTCTTTCTGTAGTATCCTTTAAAGCATTTAATGATGCCCATGTCCAGGGGCTGCAAAATTAAAGTGCAGTTAGCAAGGAAAAAAAAAAGAATTTCGATGTTTTTCAATTTCGGAATCGACGAGTGAGCAGTGCCATTATCCACCAACAAAGCAATTTTCTTCTTTCCCCCTCCCCATATCTTTATCTAAATTTTCTAACCATTCCGAAAATAATTTTGAAATCATCCAGGCTTTTTTATTAGCCTTTTACTTTACGGGAAGACTTTTCACATTTTTGAAACATCTTGGTTTCACGGATTTCCCAACAACCATGGGTAAAATTTTATGTGTACCAGTGCTATTTGCACACAAAAATACTGTCAACCTCTGTTTTGACTTTTTACCTCCGTAACATTTTTCCACTTTGAATGAAAGTGTTTTACTGGGTAAAAGTTGATAAAAAAGTCCATCCTCATCAGGGTTTCGGACCCACCCACAAACCCAAAAAAACACGGGTGAGTTTTTTTAAAAAAGCCCACTTAAAAAAACCTAATAAAACCCACTTAGAAATGGGTTTTTTAGGGTTTTATTAAATATTACCAAAATTTTTACTTATTTGACATTAAATACGTATAATATTACCTACATAACTTAGTGCATTATATTAGATATATGCCAGTTTAATTTTATATAATTATTTTTCCAACTTCCAACATAAAGGATAATAATCTCTTGAAAAATATTACCTTGAGCTAATTCTAACTGCAATATTTGTTTTGAAATAAACAGGTGTAGAGTGCAGGCAGGGATAATTTAGTAATTTATCTCTTTAATAAATAAGTTTTCAAATACGAATAAAATATGTAATTATCAGTATGATGGCAAAGAGAAAAATCCTTTCCCAGATAAGAGAAGAATGGGATATGTCTCTTACAACTTACAAGCATGCATCTCAAGAAAATGAATTCAGGTTCAGGAAACCATCCTGTATTGTATTAGTTGCTACATTAGTACTGAGAAATATAAAAACTAATTCATTATACATTGTTTATGTGGGATTTAATATCAGACATATATTAATTCTAGATTTTTTAAAGTAAAAAGAAATATGTATTTAAAGCAAAAATGAATATTAAGTAAATAGTAGTTTTGTAGTAAGCTGGCCTGCAAAGGGTTTACTGACTTATATTCTAACTAGAAAATGTAACTATGACTTAAAAAACAAAGGTAAAAAAAAATTTAAAAATTCATAAATTTAAAAAGTAATAGAAAACAGAGAAATCAAAAACAACATATGTTTCTAAGTGAACAATAGTATACTTTTATCTATGATCATAAAACAAATTAGGAGCCTTTTATAAATGCCAGCAGAAAAAGATAGTATTGCATTAAAAGTGAAGTTATTTTTATATTTTAATTAATTAATTATTATTTTGTAATGAAAGTTTTCTTTTAGACTAAAATTATTCTGTTTTGCAATAAAACAATAAAATTTAAATCCAAAAAGTGTTATACTATAAAAAATCTTAATAAAACCCAAAATACCCCCACCCGGGTTGGGTTTTTAAAATAAAACACGGGTTTTTTAAAACCCTGATCCTCATCAGCATTATAAATGTTTCCAGGTGCATACTTTTTAAAAATTTCTTTCAATTTGTTCTGTCGCCATTCATTGCGTCACTTATTGGAGCTGACTTTTGTTCTCCATGAATTTCTTGGAAAGATATTCCGTGCCGATCACGAAATCGCATTAGCCAACCGTTGCTGGCTTTCAAATCTTCATTTCTTAGCATTGCAGCAAACTTCTTAGATTTTTCACATAACAAAGGTCCATTTATTGGAACATTTACTGCTCTTAGCTCTTGCAACCATTTCAAAACTGCTGTGTCGATGTCTTCATTTGTTGCAACTTTCATCCATTTCCTCTGAGGATTAATTTGATTTAAATTCACTGCTTCTTCAATCTGTTTCCTCTTTTTGAGAAAAGTTGCAATGGTATTGCGATAATCTGTATTTCTTGGCAACATCACTTTGTTTCATGCCTTCTTTACAATCATTGATTACATCAAGTTTTTCCTGAAACGATAACTATTTTCGAACTGCCATTTTAGTTCATGAAATGAGCAATTGGGAAGAAAGTCTAAATTGTCTTGCTTCAGAAAAGCAGGCTCAAAAAGAACTGTATAATCAAGTACAGAGGACGAAGCACTGTCTGACTAAACTGTGTGTATAAGTGGTGCCAAAGTCATATAGTATGCGGGCACACGCAAATTCTGTGCGCGAGTGATTTGTGGTTGGGGGGGGGGGAAGAAAGAAGGAACAAAAGAAAACATAAGAATACCTAGCAGGGAACAAGCTGTTGTCGCATTTTTCGCAAAATGCGATGAATTGCGCGAAAATGCGGAAAAAAAAAATTGTCCGTCGCAAAAATGCAACAGCCATTTTTAACTTCAGTGTTCTCTGAAAACAGAATTTTCTGATTCCCAGAATAGCCTTTACGCACTTTAGCGATCTTTTTTTTTTTTTTTTTTTTTCCTTCTCAAAATTCTTAAGAGCACCTTTTGGAAACAATCACCTTGAAGGTGGGCTTACCCCCTTTCTCGTGATAATCTTTTCTTAAAATTATGTTCTTAATATGATTGCAGTTTGAAGCAGACATCTTCAATTCTTTGTTCTTAATTTTACTAAGTTTTATCCATCTGCAATGCTCCCTTCCAGGGAACAAAAATTAGACAAATGGATAGCATTCTTTATTAATTCGTTTTATGTGTTCTTTTAATACCAAAAAATTAAACAAGCGTAAAGCTGATGACAGCTGTCATTCGTGGAAAATTACTACCGTAATTCATGGAAGAAACGCCGCACCCACAAAAATGAGCTTAGTTAGCTAGAAAATCATCAGAAATGCCGCACCCGGCATAAACGCCGCAGTGATCGTTGGTGTGGGGGGAGGAGGGGGGGGGGTGATCGTGGTCAGAAGAAGTCAATGCCAGATAAAATTCAATTTCTAAAATAATTTCTTGATTAACAAAAAATAAATAAATAAAAAATGTTGCATTACTTATTAGACCTAATTTATTAGAAAAGCTATTAAGTTGATCTGATATATTTCGGGAGAAATTGGATAAACGGTAAAAAAAAAATCTCCTTTTTTCTCCCCCTTCCCATAGAATGTTTTAAAGTATTTACCGCTATTTTAGGAAGCTTACGATTTCTATTTTCAAATAATCCAGGGATGAAAAATCTGCGCCAATTGCGTCAAACTGTGCCAATTTCCACATTAAGTGCCATCCTGCTACAAAATTGCAAAAAATTCGAATTTTGCGCCAAACTGCGCCAAAACTAAGAGTTTTACATTTTTGTCGCATCCCTCAAAAAAAAAAAAACAAAAAACAAAAAAAAAAAAAAACAAAGAAAAACTCTTAAAAGCAGTATAATGGAAAGTTGGAAAATGTCAGAATTGGGAAGAAGTTGCGAAAAGTTGGCAACGATGCGCACGAAAGCAACCCCATTATCGTTAGTTACGGCAAACCCACCAACTGCACCTGATCCCGTTGGGAGAGCTAAGCCCATGGACTTTAGATTGGAACTCTATCTGTAACTGCATGGCTGAGCCTCTCCCACTATCCATACCAAAATGTGATCACATGACTTCGGAGATTGGAATTCGCTTTCATGTCGTCGAGCTGTGAGAAAAGCCCATCAGTGTTTGGTTTTTATAGAAGCAAGTGAAAGCCCGTGACATATGCGAAATGCCCCCGAAAGGGGCCCCGCATTTCGCTTTTTCCTTAGCGGGGAAACAACCCAATGCGTCTGGTAGGTGCCGAACGCCACGTGTTTACCGTGATTTTGCAACTTACTGGAAGATTGCATGTTTTAAAACACATACATATTAATGATCTGGGAAAGAACTGATAACGCAATCTTGACATATACATCCATTTTATGGAAGTAAAATAGGATCTTTTACATTATTTTTTTTTCTCGGGGAGGGGGCGTTCGTCCCCTCCGCCCCCCCCCCTTTAATCCGCCCTTGGCTCGACCGGCCGATGTCTCTGTCCACTCCTGCCAATTCACCACTTCGCGGAAGTAGAAAGACGCGGCCGAAAGCCACTATACGGGCGAACGGTTACGTGTTATGAGCGTACATCTGGCAGTAACAATGGTAAAGAAAAGCGCTCCGATAAAATGCAACTCCGAATTTGTAGCGACCATTTTGTCCCACAAACTTGTAGAGGTGTGGTTATTACTACAAGTAAGATGCAATATAAATCAAATAAAGTAAAATTTGACTACATTTTGTTTTCATTTAAAGAACAGTTTTTTTGGCCAATTTCCAAAATAAATAAATAAAAATAAAAAAGATTAATTAATTATTAAAAAATAGTATGATTTATCCTTTTGATTTAAAATGGTGAACTAAAAATGAAATATTTATAAAATAGTTTAAAATTATTTAACAAAAATTTTAATTATAAATTAAAAGAAATAAAAAATATTAATTAAAAGAATTAATTAATTATTTATTAACTATTTAAGAAGAATGATTAAGAATGCAATTCAGATGGTTTCATTAAGAATGATTTCAGATGGTTTACAAAAAAAGACATCTGTTATAGAAAGTGGTCAAGTTCTTTTAAAAGAATCTAAAGATGACATGTCGTAATACTTAAAAGAATTAGAAAAAAATAGACATCTACAATTATCAATTGTCTCAACTACAAAGAAAAAATGCACTTAGATTTGATTAATTTAAACCAAGTCTTTTTTTTTTTTTTCTTCTTCTTCTCATATCTAGTAATAAATGTTTTCTAACTTAGAATATTGTTTTTTTTTTCTTTCCTTTTTAAGTTTACTACAATTCCCCCCCCCTTTTTTTACTGTTTATTACACTTCTATTAATCACACAGAAGCCTTAAACAGCTTTTTAATTGAAATTAACTGCTACAAATCTACATTTTCTTGCTATAATTATGCATTTGAACTGCTCCAAAACTGAGATTTTTCTGCTCCAAGACTGCTCCAAAACTGAGATTTTTCTGCTCCAAGACTGCTCCAAAACTGATTTTTTGATTTTCCATACCTGAATAATCAGATATCAATGTTCATATTCACAAAGGCGAATTTATAGAAATAAAAAAATAAGTTCTAAAAACCTTCTTGCATCTGCACAAAGTTCGGACAGACTACCAGGCGCCATTAAAATGAAAACAGCAATCGATGTGTGAGAAGAGGCTCCAGTTAAAAGTTAACATTTTTCCCCCGCTGATGGCCAGCTGTTGATTACATAATGAGCTTGCTTCAGCAAATTGTTGTTTTAAACTGAATGTTGTGTAACAACACTTGATCGTTCTATTTATTTATTATTTTTGATATTTATAACATTGGGATTTATTTTAAAAGCACTCAGCATTTCTTGAGCATACCAATTAGTTGGCAGTGTTTATTCGATAGTTTTCCTGCACATAGTGCAGAGCTGCACGGCGATAAAAAAAAAAAAAAAAAAACTTTTAGATTAACTTTATTTCTTTTTTTGGGGGGTGGGGGAAGGGTTAAACTCGCACCGAGCACAACATAGACTAATTTTGGCTGAAATTCAGTATTTTAAGAACAATAGATGTTCATGTGAAAAACGGGTGCATTTAATAGAGGGTAGTGCACTTTTGTGGTATTTTACAGAACTTTAACCCTTCAAAATATATATTCAAAACTTCATTAAAATTTAATTATATTTCTAAAATGTAGATGTAAAAGATTTACTTCTATTTTTTTTTTTCTTTTTACTTAATTGAGGAGACATTGGTTGGATGTATGAAGCCATCCACTTCAGAGCACTGGACATGGACCCATCTCAAGGTGCTCTGACTTTCTCCAAAACTGAATCAAAGATTAAACCTCTTTTCTATGGGGGTAGGTTCGCATTCTGATTCGCTACGCTGTGATCTGTGCACGCTAAAGAGTATGTGTCAGTGGTGGCACCATCTTTTGAGAAAATTATCACTAAACGAATTTTTCGATTTTTCGTTGAAGATCGGCTAAAAAAAATTAAAAATATTGTAAACACCGCACCCGGTAGAAACACTGCACTTACTATTTTTCAACTTTTAAACTCATAAACGCCGCAAAAATTGGACAAATGGATAGCATTCTTTATTAATTCGTTTTATGTGTTGTTTTAATACCAAAAAATTAAACAAGCGTAAAGCTGATGACAGCTGTCATTCGTGGAAAATTACTACTTCCGTCATGAATGAGACCAATGAGAAAGAGAGAGAGACATATGTAAAAAAAGCAGCGGGAGGGATTTAAAATAAAAAAATGCATTTTATTTTCCAAAAAGGCACTTTTGTATACCATGTGAAAAACATTCAGAACTGTTAAAAGGTTAAAAGGTAATACGGAGGTATTCCCATAGTTAACTTAATAAAATTACTACCTAAGAAGAGGAGGCAGGAAGCCACATCATTCCTGCGAGGAAGATGACGGACTGAAGATGGTCGTGGGCCATGTGACCGAAATATATCTCTGAGGAAGGCGGTAGTAATTTTAAGTTAACCATTCAGAACTGTTTTGACGTTAATGATTAATTTCTAAATCTTCAATTCATAAAGGCTGTGACATAAATTCAAACAAATGCATAACTCGAAATTGCGCGCAAACTTTCTAAATCGCAATAAATCGTTCTGCATCTGTAAATGAATCTGTAATTCACTAATGCTTAGTGAACATCTGTAATATTGTAAATAAACTGAAGTGTGAAGGCCAGATAATGATTACACTAAGCAACCTTTTGGAACAAAAACGAATAAGAGTGTAAAACAGCCAATTATAAACAGTGGGAGTTGCCATCGTGTTGCAGAGTTTAGAACTGCATGATTGCTTATTCATACACAACTGCATAACACACACTTTTAAGGATCGACATTGAAATCATTTTGAGCCCTCTCCTTTCTCCCAATGAAAGTGAAATATGCCAGATGGCCCTTTTATGATGCTGAAAACAAACATCACAGGGGCACCTCTTAGGCCACGTGGACGAAAGAAAATAGATGAAATAAGGAAACAAGTTATATCTGAAAAAAATAATTATTTGTAAAAACACATTTTATCTGGTAGTATTTATGAGAAAGGTGTAATTGCATTGCTTGAAATTTTGTGAAGGGGCAGTAGTACTGCTCGTAAAGGTTAGTTTTAATTGATGAAATTTCTGTTACAGGATAGTTTTAACAGATAGCACTTTGTAAATGAATCGTAAAACGGTTCTTAGTTTTAACTGCATTGATCCTTATCAGGGGGAATGGGAAGTTTTGGCAAATAAGAATGAGTACAAGGAGGACATGCCAGGAATTAGGGGGAGAAAAAGGACTGCCATGCGAAACGCGTGCGATAAACAAAGGGAGGATTATTTTTACTGAATTCAAGCTCTTCTTTCTATATCGCTTCACTATTTCTATTGGAAATCTGAAAAAGTAATTTTCAGACTTCTAATAGAAATAGTTTCCTAACCCCTTAATTTCTTATTTATGTAAATTGAATTTAAAAATAGTACAGTGTAAGTAGAAGAAAATTTAATAGTAATTGGTGTGACATTAATTTATAAGTAGCTAATTTTCTTTAGCATTTTGCTACAGCTTTTTTCTACATTTTAGCACTTTAGCTACAGCATTTTCTGATCCAGCTTAAACCCTGATACCTAGAACACCAAACCTCGTTAGTTCCCACGGCTTTGTCCAGCCGTGGCTGGCATCTAGCCACCCAGTGAGTACAATTGTTTGTTTTCCACACCTTGAGGTTTAGGAACATGAAAAGAATGGGAGAAACATACAACCAAACTAATCCTCGAGTGTACTTTATTTATTTTCTTTAATGCTGATTCTTTGCAAAGACGTTGCTTTTTTGCAATGCAATCAATAGTTACAATGGGTCTTTCTCCCCAGAAGCACAATAGAGGGCCTCAGTACTTTTCAAATAGAAATTTGATTAATTAATCAAAATTTATCCATGCACGTATATAGACATTTAAAGGCCGGAGATGGCATCTAAAACAAAGTGTTGTCCCCACCTGAGCTCAGTTGATATTGAACCTGGTAGATGACTAAAGTCTAAAGGTCCAGGGCTCAGATCTACCAGATGGCTGATTATCTAAAAATCTGAGAGTTTCGGAGGGTTTTCTCCCAATGTAACATAAATACACATCAGAAGCACAAAGAAAGTCATCTGCGCAAGGCAGTGGCGCACACAGGATTTTCTCTTGGAGGGGGACCAGACCTCCTGGTCTAGTGTTGACTCTAGAAAAAAAGGGCCGCCGGGTTGGAAATTTTCAAAAGGGCACTTTGGGGTTCCACGAGAATGTACAGGTAGATAACATATAGAAACTGGTTTGAAACGATCTGATCCCCAAAACTTTAACATGTAGAGTTGTAATATGTGTTCTGACTTACAATGCATAGTAAGATTTTTTCCAATTTGTCTTAGTTCCCCCCCCCCCCCCCCTTCTTTTGGAGAAAATATCCAGTAGAAGTAAGTGTAAGCGAAATAGGAAAAATAATTTGTTGATAATATTTTGGTCTAAACATGACATAAATATGTGAATTAAATCTACATAACTAGAAGTCTTGATTTAAAAAAAACTTCTAGCATAAAGAAGTTTTAATTTAAGTAATGTTGAATTTTCTGCTTCATTTTTTTTTTCTCAAAATTACGTGACATACATGCTTATTATTTATAAGAATAGTACATTTATTGAAGAAGATTTCAGAAATTTTTAGCCAGACATGATTTGTTAGGCAGTAGGGGAAGGCAGAGGGACTGTTAATTTTTGTTCCTCCATTTTATCACACTATCACTACTGGACCACAATTACTGGATCTGATTCATATATGATATTTCACCTATATTGGTACAAACTTTTAAACAGAAAAGGACTGTCAGTGTAAGTGGATTAGGGTAGATGCGTTTAGCATGTAATAAAAATAATAAAATTTCTGCAATGCAGGATGTATAAAATTTAATTATATAAATCAGAATTTTATTTAAATTCTTTTGCTTGCAATAATTATTGAATGAGTACCAAGTAAACATTTTCAAAGTTACCCTTATTACTATTAGACATTATTAAAATTGCATCAAACAATTTAACTCATCCATCAATTGATAACTACAGAAATTGGGGAAATTTAATTCAGAACACAGAAGATTGCTAGAAAAAATGACATAGTCATGCAAATTTTGTAATACATCCTATGGTTGGAATGTACAACACCATATCAAATCAAATCACTGAAACATATTTGTTATTCCTCTTTCATTTCTAATTTAATGTTTGCTCATTCATGAAAAGTGAATATAAGTTTTTTAAAAAGTACTGTTTCTCTTAAATAAATAAAAATAATTACTACATGTAAGTTTTTTAGCAGGTATAAAATTAATATTTTTTTTTAACTCACAGAATTGTCCAAAGGTATGAAATAAAGTTTAAAATATTTTCAATAATTTATTTTTCATAAAGCTTTATTTTTAATTTCTTGTAACATACTTAAAAAGGTCTCTTTAAAAACACTAAATTTTCTTTCTTAAATCTTGCTTTAATCTTTTTAAAATAAAAAAAAGTACTAATCAATATTTATTTTAAGTATCAAATGTTTTTAATCAGCTTAATATAATTAAAATAATCAACATCCTGGTGCCAAAAGTACTTAAACAAATTATCTATTAATAAACCTTCCAGAATTCTTTTTCTTCTTTTTTTTTTTTTCAACTGAAAATAAGGTTAAATTGATGACAGTTTGTTTTATGAATAACTAGCTGTTAACTTATGACACAATTTGTTTTCTGAAGACATCCTTTCCCAGAATTAGCTTTCTTTTGCTTTTATTATTATTATTTTTTTCCTTTCTTCATTCATTAAAAGTTGAGAATTTTAAAATCAGAAGGTGTATAATATGAATATTTAGAATACCAAATCTTGTCAATAGTTTGATTTACTAAATTCTGCATTTACTCCACTTTTATGTAATTAAATCTGTGGCGTAATAAGAGGGGAGGATCCGCCCCGGCGGCAAAAAAACAAACATGGTGGCCGGCAGGACACTTAGAAATAATAAAGTGGAAAACTAAATGACCGAAATGGGGGCAGAATGCTGAAACTTAGAAAGAATGGGGCGGAAAACTGAAGGACTGCACTGGGCGCTAATAACCCTAGCGCTACATTGCTAAAGCAAAAGATCATTATTATGCTCTGATTTTGGCAAAAGCATAATGTGTTTCAATTGCTGTATTCACAAAACGTCGCAAATCCCTAGATTTTCAGATGGATTTGAGCAGATAAAGCCACTGAACATAGTACACGGCTGAAGTGTTGAAGTTCCCACGTTCGGCGGGCCCCACCCGCGCGACTGTCGGTCTGGAGTTTTGGTCGGTTTCATACAGATGAACGCGTCAATACACATTAGAACTCCTTAAAAAGTCACCCAACCAAGGCACCCCCCTTAGAAGATATCCCTTGTCTAGGCTTGCCATAACAAACAAGCAAATCCCGCGGAATTTTTGAATCGCAAAACGTCGTTTTGCTAAGGCATTCTTTCTGTATCATCTGTAATTATATATGATTAGTAAATAACTGTTATACATTACGAATAATATGTACTAAGAAAGCCGATTAAAAAGAGCAAATCGTTTAGGGGGGGGGGGACTTGCTAGTGTTGCAAAACTATTAAAGACATCGAGAAGAGCAATAATTATATACAGCTGGCGACGAACTCTGGTATAATGATTGTTTGATAATTCGCAACTACATATTTATCAAACGTAGCCACCGATAGTTGAGGATTGACAGATGGAATCAGAAATTTTTAGATAACTTGAGAAAATTTTGAATTTCCCAACCGTGCTTTCTTCCCCCAACTCCTAAGTGAAATGCCGATCGGGCTTCTTCTCGCTTGAGTCAGCAAAAACAAAACATACAAGAGGGGCCTTTTCGGGTTACTCGGCTGTTCGGCTCGTGCAAATGAAAACAAAGAAAAGGGCAGTAGCAGTATTTCGATCTGAAAGAGTAGAATATTTGAAAGAAGCATTTTAATAAATTACATTTGTGGGAAAGATCGATTTCATAGACGGTTTTTGTGAAAGGGCCGTTTTCAATTTAACCTATTTTCATGATGGGATTATTGTACTGAATCGTAAAACCGTTTTAATTAATGTATTATCGTGATGGGCCGCAAATGGTATGTAGGAAATAAAAAGTGCTGGTTGTTTACTAATAAAAAATGTAAAAGCAGGAGGGCTCAGAAAGAAGAGAAATAGGGCCGCCCGGCGCTAAAAAGACGACAAAAGGGCCGCCGGGCGCTAAAAAGATAAGAAAAAGGCCGCAGGGCGCTGCGCCCTCCGGCCTTTTTCTTAGAGGGTCTTCGGGGGAGACCATAGGGTCAACACTATGGTCTCCCCCGAAAATTTGAATTTTGTTAACAGAATAATGATGATGCTTTTTTTGCAGTTTGGACCCCCTCCAAAATATTTTTTCTGGGTACGGCCCTGGTCCAGCCCATAAAACTTAACACCAACCATATGAAAAAATGCAGATTTTTTTAAATTGTAACCCACTTTTACTGCGTGCGGTGGCAGAGTGTCGGGCAAATTTCCTGCCTTGCTGCCAATTGTGAAAGCCACAGCAGAATTAACGAGTGGTGACGTTGGTCAGGATCTGCAGGGACAACTCAACCGTGCTCGTGCTGCTTTGTTCATGGGCACAAGCGTATATAAGCAAGTGCTGCTGCGACAGCAAGCTGCAGGTTCCTCTTTCAACAAGATGTATTTTAACGTTTCACTTGGTTTTAATTAACAATGTTTTAACTTCACGATGTTCACCTTTATACCTGTTCTTAGTTAATAAAGTTTCCTAGTTTTAACAATGAATGTGTACTCATTTTAAAGTCCCTGCTCTAAGTTATCTGATCCTGAATAAAGTATAGACGGCGTGCTGGTTGGAAGATAAGTAAAACACCAGCACCCGTATGTGTTTATTCATCTAAACTGGTGAAAATAAGAATTTGATAGTATCATTCAACATATTTGAATTTCAAAAATTACATGACAATTTAACAAAGGAAAATTGATAACTCTTTTGGGAGGGGTCCAGACCCCTTAGACCCTTTCCCAAAAGAGTCCAGACCCCTTGGATACAATCTTTTCAGAAATACAGTAGAGTCTCGCTTATCTGACATAAAGAGGCCAGTACAATGTAGGATAATAGGTTTGTAGGATAATAGGTTTCTTAAACGTTCAGCTACATTGTGTCTTGGAACATTATACATGCATATATATGTCATATTACAATGATAATCATGCTCTACAAATACAAGAAAACAGTGGGAAAAAATGAACTTTTTACTGTCTGAATTTACGAGTCCTGTGTTACACTTAAAGTTCAGTCCTGTGAGGATTAAAATAAATTTTTTTATGTTAGTCTGCTTTCCTCATGAGTGCCGTTTCTTCACTGCCAAACCTCGCCATCTTTGCAGCAACATTATGTCAATTCCTGTAGCTTCCATAATACAGCCGCTTTGCCGGTTATCGTCAGATAATACGGAATGTCGAATAAGCGAGACTCTACTGTAGTTATATGCTTTTAGTGTATGTTAGAGATAAATGAAATGAAATGAATAATATAATGTATTTTTTTAATTTACAAAACACAAACAGCAGATATCAATATTCTATATTTACTTACTTACTTGGTGAAAGACAGCATGCAGTATGTAAATTTATTGAAAATGTGGCTGCCCTTTAAATCTATCAAAATAGCTGAATTAACTTGTATTTTAAAGTTTCTAATTTACGGGAATCATTGACACCCAGATGTTTTTTTAATCATGGGACTTTACCGATTCTGTATAACAGAAATTTCCAGATTATAAAAATCTTGCAGTATTAATTATTAAAAAAATCATTATAGTCAGGTAAAGTTTAAAAAAAGACTTTTTTTTTTTTAAATAGAAAAATGTATTAAAAATAAAATACATTTACTGAGAAAAATTACTCATAGAAAGATGTTATTTTTTAAAAACATTTTTAGTATAATCTTTAAAAAATTTCTGTTCGAATAGTGATTTATTGTTATTTTAAGGTCTAATTTCATCTTAATAATTGAAATTCCGTAAATTGAAAGTCCAAATTTTAGAAATTCTGCTGTAACATATGGGGATATATTTTAAAAGAAAAATAGGAAACAGATAAAAGTTTAAACACGCATGCACAAAATCACTAATAGCCATTGGAGGAAACGCATGATTCTAAAGGAGACAACAAAGCCAGTGAAAACGGAATTCTACTTTTGCATTACGACATTTGAGGCAGTAACGACACAAGTAGAAACTGACCTTAATAAACAACAGATTTTTGGAACAGCAGGACTCTACTGTACTTGATTTCAGTCAATACTTAGAAATAGTTTCATTCAAAAATAAATTTAAATTACCTTTGAGAATACAATACTTGGCAGCTATTGTCATGATTTTAATAATCTTAAATTTAGAACATTCATTAACAGTCTAAATAGATAAATTAAGAATTGATTAAAAATGTACTTGCTTGTCTTAAAATAAAAAAAATTATTTGTGATGTATATAACTAGCAAATTTCCTAGTTTATTAGAACAAAAAAGATACTTAGATCATAATTATGAAATGGTTCAAGTTTCCCCTAAAATTTCAGAGCAGTTGCAAGGAAACTTGAATATCTTTTCTTTGAAAAACAAAACAAAAACTAAACCTTATATTATTATTATTATTTGTGACATTTAATCCTGGGTCAGAAATTGATATTGATGGACTTAGCTTAAATGCAGATAAGTGTGCATCTCTTAGCACACTTATCTGCATTTGATAGTTCTTGCTTTGTATGCTGGCAAGTTTGTTTTAAAATTACCATCATATCTTCAACATTTCTTTTTAAACTAATATTTATTTATTTATTTTACGTCACTGTGATTTTTTAGATTTGTGATCTAGAAAGACTTTTGTTAGAATTGACCAGTTCTTGATTTAGGATTAAAGAGGACCAAAGGGATTCCTTTTTGCTTCCAGGATCTGCCATTTTTAATCATGCCCAAAATCCAAAAAGAAAAAAACAAAACAGAATTCTGGTTAAAATCAGGTCCGGGAACAGATCCTTCTCAAACTTCTATACCATAAAAACAAAATTCAATATTGCAAAAATGGACCCTTCACAAAATTCACTTCAGAAAAATGTACCCTCTGTAAATTTCAGTTTTTACCAAAATAATATTGCACTTTTCATTTGAATTTTGGGATTTATTATCATTTAGTTATCGCCTAAATGTAAATAGCATTATCTAAGAGTTTTTACCTTTCCTCTACATTTAGAGCCGTGGCATTTAGAGTCAATGATGCCTGGTTGACTAATGACATCATACTAGCATTGATGTGTGACCATATTTTTTGATGGATTTGTCTATTTTTGAATCGTGGTGTTTGCTTTGCACTCACTCACGTGTTGATTGTATGGTTATATTGTTTTATTTTGTACATTTGTTACAACTTTGGATTAATATATATTTCATATAAGATTTCCCCCCCTCCCCCCAAATATGAAGCATGGATGACCTTGTACAGGAGTTAATTCTAGAAATTCTTCATATTATGTTAATGAAGTATGAAAGTCAGATGCCAAAGGCTGTCATAAAATTTCTACTTATTTCAAAGAAAAGATTAAAGAAATAAATGTTGAGCTGAAAAAAGCTCCAATTGGAGTTCAAGTGTATCTAAAATAAATAAAAACTTAAATGATACTTATAACAAGATACAATCGTTTTGTCTGAAAATTTATTTGGTCTTCATCAGTCGTAGCCCTTCATCTCACTAACAGTGGAACTGAAAATCTTGGAAAAAATTATTTCGTGGAGATTATGAAACTGAGAATTCGAATTCAGCAGCCACTACTCACAGCGTTTTAGTAATGTCTGTGGGAAAAATTCAGTAAGCCGGAGCAGGTTCCTTTGCCGACTTTTTTTTTTTGTTGCCAATGTCTACCTTGTCTTTTTTTCTCACCTAGCATAACCAAGGGTCAATGCAGACAAAACTTGGGTTTGTTTGTGACCCTTTCACAAAATTACAACCGATTGAAACAGCCCTTCATTGGCATGTTACCCTACATTTTAATCTGTTTCATCAATTATTTTAACAAAAAGTGACTTTTATTAAAAATTGGTTTGAAAATTCACAAAAAAAGTGTTGAATTTCACAAAATTAGTATTGAAATTCACAAAAATATGCAGTTTTCACAAAAATGGGACCCTGGAAAAAATTCCTCGATCGACTCCTGATAACATAATCATACATAGTATATAACAATAAATAAACACAAAACTAAAATACACAATCTAACCACCTTATTCCAAAATTTGTATTTCAAATGCAATAAACAACAAAAAAGTATAATAAGCAGAGAAACAACTGGCTCTGGGCTATACGTATGGGGAAAAAAAAAAAAAAAAAAAAAAAAAAAAAAAAACTTTCTCCGAAACATGCAAATTTCTAAAATATATTTCTGCAAAAAAATAAGCTTGCAAAACTTATTTCACAAGGTCACCCATGCTTCATATGTTTTTTTTTTTGGGGGGGGGGGAATCATATATGTTTATATATTAATCCAATGTTGTAACAAACATAAAATAAATAGTGTAACAAATGTAAACACTATTTAAATGTAAAAGAAAACACTAGAATAAACCACCCCCTTCTCCCACCTTTAGCAATAATTTAACCCATGAGATTCATGCAATTTCTGTATTTTCAAAACACACAAAACTGATACTAATAAGACACCTAACAAATGTAAACACATCAAAATGTTAAAAACACTATTTAAAAAGAAAACACTAGAATAAACCACCCCTTTCTCCCTCCTTTAGCAATAATTTAACCCATGAGATTCATGCAATTTCAGTATTTTCAAAACACACAAAACTTATATGAATAAAACAGCTTAAAATGCAAACTCGCCATTAAACAATGGAAAATCCTGATCTATTGGTTCATATTTAACCTAAAAATCTTAATAAATCAAACTGATATATCAAATAGAATACTCCATCTTCCTTGAAAGCTTTAGAATTTTCCATCACAATTAATTTTGTAGTAATTCACAAAAAGTAACACAAAATACGAAAGCCTTTATACAAATACAGGACCACAGAACAACAAAATTGCTCAACCTTACACAATATTTCATCCAATAAACTTTTAAATAAACAAAAACCTTTATCACAAATTTTCCATTTCATTCCTTCTTTAATATCCTTGACATATGTCTTTATTTATAAACAAAATGTGTTTTTCACAAAATAAATCCTTCAAAAATGCAGAAGAACTCAAGCCTATAATGGGACGCATTAAATATTCTTCACAACAAACATTTTCAGATTTTTACCAAAATTCATTCTAGTAATGATTACAAACAGCACATCTTAAAATAAGCGAATTCATGACAGTTCTACACAACTCATTCACATTTAATGTACAAATAACCAGACATTTCAACTTCCTAAACACAAACAATATTCCAGCATTCCATTATTCAAATTCGAAAATACCAACCACAAGCTTCAGCATCCACAACAGACAACATAGGTGAGATAAATAAAACTTTATATAATAACACACCTAAAAAGGTGGTTCGCAGATGATAATTGCTTGAGATTCGGTTTTCCTGCTGATATGGCAACAGATGATAAGCATTAAATCTGCTCTTATATTAAACGAGGAATGTTTGTGTGTATGCCCGAACAATCTCGAAAACTGCTCTAACGATTCTTTTTAAATTTTGTACCTAGGGGTTTTTTGGGCCCTTGAAACGATTGAACTAGGTCACGTGATTGAAAAAACTCTTAAAACGCTCAAAATTAAAAATTTTTGGACGGTAGTGCCATCTATTGAGCGTTTGAAAAACACACTTGATGCAATCTTCCCAAAAGGGACGCTCAAATAAGTTTGGGGCGGATTAAAAAATACAAGCCATCGATATATAATAGTAAAAATTAATTTCGCAAAGAAACAAAATAAATGCTTACATTCAGCTACATAAATTTGTTTAGAATTAAAAAGTTATTTTTATTTCAAAATATCGTCCCGGCAACTGGCAAAAGGAAAAGAGAAAAGAATCTTCGTTGCCATCCCCGGAAGCACCTTGATGAAATATACGTAAATAATTTAATTATTTTTAATTCATAGTTATTAATACAAAACTATTCGTAAATCTTATGTGAAAAATTGCCTGAATTTATTACAATTATCTTTTTGTAACTAACGTAAAGCTAAACGTATTTTCGCGTATATACTAAAACAATAAAGATTTTTCATGTATTTTATTGATCATAATCATGCGAATTTCAAAAGTGCATAAAAGTTTCAGCTTAGCCGAATAATTTAAATGAAAATGACACCCTTTTCAGTCATTCACAGTAAGAAAAAAGATCCTGTGACGTAACATGAAAATTCAATTTTTTTAAAAAATAATGGCACTAGGTTGAATTCTATTTTAACTGCCTTATTCCGCCAAGTTGACGATAAATATTTAAATTTAGTTACCCTGACGATTTTTTTTTTCTTTTTTTTTTTTTTTTTTTAAGGGACAACCGTTTATAATGAAACGATCTTTGAAACTCCGATGAAAAAATTTATAATGATACAATCGATTCCTAAATTGTTCTCACAGCCGATATTCAAATTAATTTTGCAGGTGATCAGCCATCAGTTTAGTTTTCATTCACTGCAGTTGATGATTTCAACTCATTTATTTTATCATCGTATGGACAACCTTTGAAAAGTTGCGGGCAGAACTTTACGATAGTAGCGAACTCCTGGGCCTGACTTTAGGATGTTAGCGAAATCGCGGGCCGTATAATTCAGATTTATATGGAAGTTTGAATGTTTTATATAGGTTTTATACAGGGTTTTGACTTGTTCTGAGGGCTGGTCCAAAAGCCATGGCGGGCCCCATCTGGCCGCAGGCTGGGAGTTGCCCATATGTGGAAGCAGTAAATTGGGAGGCTGAAATCTGGTTACCAAGATTTTTTCTAATAAATTTTCAATTCTTATTTAGACGTGGATTAGACTGTGTTGTGTACTATCATTAAACTAAAGGATAAAGCCCTTTGTGGAGACAATTACAGCGGGCGATAGAATGTCTACACTCAGAATATTTAATATTTACCCGCTTAAAATCAAATAACTTCATATTCAATTTTTATTATACACCGAAATTCGAATTGTATAATCTGCAGAAACATTTCGTATTCGAAACATTTCGTTTGGTATCAACATCCTCCTATATCCATGCTTAATGCATAGAAAACCGTTTTATTTTTGAAAAAAAGTTAAACTGAGTAGTAATTTAGAAAAGCTATCTTAAGCGAATTGGAATCGTAATTTTTCCTCCAAAGCCTGATAACCGTGACTTCAGTGTAACGTCAATGTCACTTGCAATAGAAAATTCTGACACTCAAATGATTAGCTTTTTTTTTTATTCTCTTAAATGAAATAGAGCTAAAAATACAAAAAAAAAAAAAAAAAAAAAAAAAACACACACACACACACACACAAAAAAAAACTGCTTAAAAATCAGGGAACGGGTGGATTATCAGATTTTTTCTTTCTTATTTTTTCCTTTTTTTTTTTATATACATAATTATGATAATTTTCAGGCTGATCACACCAACGAACCGTGTAAATTTTAAGTTATTAGACAATACATTTTTAATCTGTTTGGATTAATGATGGTAAAAGTTTTATTTTGAGTGGTTGAACTGGAATTGTGACAGAGTCGGGGATCAGCGTAACTATAGAGGAGCGATGTATTTTTGATTTATTCGAGGTTAGAAGTCCATTTTCTTCAGCCCATCCGTTTGTTCTATTATTGTCAACGTTTAAGTAGTTGTTAGGGTTATTATAAAAGAATATTTTTGATATATTCTGTTTTTGATTTCATGATTTTGAAGTGTCCTTTTGTGCTAATAATTTAAATTGCGTTACACTTTTTATTTTCTTAAGCGTGAGTTTATAAAATAAAATTATGTTTAAAGCATATTTATGTAAGATTATACTTTTATGGCATCTATATTTATGTATCTATAAGATTGAATTTACGTTTGTAGAATTTGTTTATGCAAGATGTATTTTCTTTGAATTAGAAAAAAATAAGTATTTTATGTTTGAATTGAAGCACTATAGAGAAATTTACAATTTCAATCGTAAAGAATTATCATCATAGATGTATGATAAAGACGCAAATGCATGAAAGTGTAGCTCAAAAACGAGCTGTGGAAACATTTGATCACCGGCAGCAGCACTTGGCCCAAATGTGTGAACGTGCAGTCCAAACACAAGCAGATGAAACAGATGATTAGTATTTGGAAGGAGAACGACATAGAACAGCTAGACATCGAAAAATACTTCGGGTAAACAGTCTAAGTAACTACAAAGCTGCCACAAATGTGGGTACTTATTATCACTTGTTTAAAACTTTTTAACATGGATTGCATTCACCCTGGAGCTTTGCATTTTTCTGAAGAGTAAAAACAAAAGTTAACCGAAACCATTTTGGGGACTGTAAGATTGATGTAGGACATTCCGAATTTCCTAATGAATTGGTGTGGTTGTTTCTTCGATGTCACCCACATTTCAAAGAATTCAAAATTTGAAAGCATACTTTACAATGGCTTTGTTAACAGTATATGACGAGTGAAACTATTAACGATTTTGGTGTGTACTGCTACTTTGCGAACAGTGTATTACAGACTTGATGAATTTTTTTTATAGACTCATTCATTTGACAGTTCAACCAACTCAAATTCTTGATGCTGAATTTGAACGTCCTCAATATGGACAGATATATTTCTGAAGACGCCGTTAGTGAATGCATCGCCCAAGATCTTTGCTGATACCCTCGCTGATCTGCTACAGAAGGAAAGGAGGCACCTTACGTTAAACTACTTTTTGCTCAACTCTGATGGCACCGACCATCGAATATTTAGCATCCCTCTTCAAAACAAAGTATATGCCATTGTAACATTGAATGCCAACCAAAGCTTACCTGATAATGTATGAGTGATCCGACAGCGATGAAAATCTTTGGCAACCATGAAGATTATTGATACGTGCCAAGGCATTTACGTATTCATTATTTTACACTTAAGGAGCCTTTAAATTCTGAGCATGGCTCGGTAACCTGGTACTTTTAATATTATATTGGAGTTGAAATTCAGAAGTTCTCATGAGTTAGAAAAGGACAGATATACATATATTTTCACATTTTCGCCACCCACCGCGACCAAACTCCTTTACTTTCACAGTGAGACCAAGGGGTATTTACCACCCCAACGCGAAGTTAATTCGATTTAGTGGTGATAGAGAAAACCCTGTCTTTACAAATGAACATTAACATTTTATATATACGAGTATATTAAGATTTATTAACATGGTATATTGTGATTTATTCGTATAATCCTTACAAATTTACTAATACTACCTATTACATATTTTTTTTTTACACACCTACACATATTTTTTTTACATATACATATTTTTTTACATACATACATATTACTTACATATTTTTTTACTATCTATTACATATAGTTTTTTTTTTATGAAGAAAAAAATAAAACAAAAAATATATATTAATACTATCTATCTTCGCTTCTCCCTTGTTAATATTCAATTTAAAGAAACAGCTTAGATTATTTGGCACAAATGGGACGTTTTTACTCTATGGTGATTCTTTGCAATTTATGCATTAGCATAAACAATAATCATTTCATATTATGGTTGCCATTAGGGAAGTACTCCGTATATATTTATTTTATTCATAGTTTTGTAAGATTGGCATATTTAGCACTGCAAAACATTTCATCTCCCTGTGATGGAAAATATCCAAGCGGTGCAATTTAAATATCCATGTATCTAATATAGTGATATCTTATAAATCCTTCATGGTTCTATATCCTGAAAAACATCAAACTGTGTAATCTCGAGGAGCTATTTAAAATCGCTTTGTGACAGGACATTAGAGTTGTAGAGTGTACAAATTTCAAGCATTTTAAAAATTTATGACATCACTGTTTAACTGCCATAAAAAATACCCCGGTTGGTTAAGGGAGTTAATATGGATATTTTGCAGAGTAGTTATTAAACAGTAGAGTATTGAAACTTACAACAACAGTGAAAAATTTTTTGTTTTATATAGGACCGCTGCAGGAACGTATAATCCAACTTTTAAAAAACCCAGAGAAGTCCGTAAATGCTTGGCGCAAGTCTGCTTCATTGTTGAAGGATTTTCCATGAAGATGATTGTCCAGTTAATGCAAGAGGTGGTAATCTGATGGTGCAAGGTCAGGCGAGTAAGAAGGATGGCACAAATCTTGCAACCAAGTCATTATATGGTATCCCTGATCACCTGCGCGACATGCGACTTTGCGTTATCATGCAATAACAGTATACATACCCTCCAACTGCTACGGATTATCCGTAGTTTATACGGATAAGTAGTATGAACTACGGAGCTACGGATGGTACGAAAAAACTACGGAATTGAGCAAATGTTTACTTTTTTTAGGGCATTGTGCCTGCACGGAGGTGCGGTTTGCAACCCTAGCTGCTTTGTTGTGAGTCAACACTCCTGTGTGTCGGCGCCGATCGTGAAAGAAGGGAATTCAACATTCTCCCTCGGCGCCGGCAGCCGTGAGCGAACTTGTGTCCGCGAAAGTGTGGGAGGGGGGGGTGCCGTTAGCTGCTCCTTCGCTTGTTACGTCACGTCTCCTCTCGCATTTCCCGCCACCCTATCTTGCTCCGTCCTGTGTTTGGATGTAAGCATAAGCTTAGCTTTTTTGTGGAAGGAAAGTGCAGCGCACGTTGTTTTCTTTCTTTGTTCACATGGATCGTTTTTTAAAACGTGATAGTACTACTGATATTGAAAAAAACCTCTAATAATGATGTTGCAGGTGCAGGGTGTCTGCCGCTCTTGAAAGTCTGGTAAAAGCCGGGAAATTGGAAAATGGGTCCGGAAAGTCTGGAAAAAACCGGGAAATTGGATAATGGGTCCGGAAAATTCACCAAAAGAATCAATTTTTTTCCCCCCGTGTCTTTGTTTTTTCTACACTTTCTCTCTAATTGTCAGACTGTAAACCGAAAGCAGCTGCGACGCATTTTTCGGACGGCGAAAGCATCAAGTGATGTGTTTGTATAAGGAGGGGAAAATGGGGGACTCATCCATAGTGACGTGAGGGTAAAAGACAAATTAGCTTACTTGGTAACTTATATCTTAGGACTGTGTTTCCAAGAACAGTAGAGTTAATTCTATCAGAAAGTGCAACTACTTCTGTTTCTCAATGGATGAAAGCTTAATCCTGTATACTTTAGTCAAAATTGATTTAAAGAAGTTGTACAAAATATGCAAATATAAAGACAAGCATTGTGCAATTTCCCTAAGTAAAATGCATTGGTCAGGAATTTTTTTCCCGGGACCTCCCAAAAGTCAGGAAATTGACTTTCAGAAATTTGGTAGACACCCTGTGTTGAGAAAACCTCTAAAAAGAGGGAGGTTACCACTACTTCAACTCATATATATGTATATGTGTTTGTGATAAGGGAGTGATGAATATACATTTTGTATGGCAAAAAATTCCTCATGGGGTGTTATGACTCCCCTAACCCCCCCCCCCCTTCCCCCGGCGATATCACTTAAGTGCTACTGATGAGGTGAAGGCCAATGTTGGAGGGTATGACAGTATACATTTTTGATTTACCAGTGCTGGTTCCTTCTGTAGCAATGCCTGTTTCGCATTTCCAATTGCTGCTAGTACCCCAGTGACCGTTTTGCCCATTGGTAGCAGCTCATAGTGAACCACTTGATGACTAGTCCACCAGACACAAAGCATAATCTTTACCTGATTTTTGACTAGACCTGAATTTTTGAAACCAATTCCTTGCTGTATATTCATTCACAGCACTATCCCCAAATGCTAGACATAATCGACGACTTAATGCAGCTGCTGATAAGCTCACTTTGAAGTCGTAAAGCAAAGAACACCGTACAAGCTCATTCGACACTTCCACTTCTCTTTGCTATTTTACAAGTATGGATTGCTGAAAGTGCTCTGTGAAATTGATTTTATAACGACTGATATTTCTACTCTCGACCGAACGCTTTCTTAACCATGTCATGCACTAATTTGCATACCTATTCTTACTACATTCAATAGGAAAGCAAAAACAGCAAGTACTTTATTGGTTACTGTGTAATACAAACAGGTGTGAGATGATACCTCTGGTCAGCCCTTGCGCGAGACCAGTCTCGTGCTAAAACAGGCGAATATGGTTACAGTTAGTAGCTCAAGTATATAAGACATTGCTTGCAAGTTGGTGCTCCAAGGAAACAGGAATTTTAGAATTAACTTTCAAATGGGCATTTTTAATTATTATCCTTAAATTAAAAAATGCATTTTGCAAATTAGTCTGTAATTTTTCTTTACGATGAATATTAGTATTTAAGTGAATTATTGAAACTTTTTTCTGCAGGTATTGTTGAGTGTAGGTAAAATACACATACAACTGGAGCATTCAAAGATCTATGCCAGAAAACAACGATGGATACAGGAGAACTACTGCATTTTTGTCTTTGCAATGATGGGAAGCAAAGCAAACAATAATTTTTTGGGTGCAAGTTATGCCCTAAGACTTAATGCACCTGGAGAACACCAGGCTATGCAGATAGTTTTTAATATATCACACTTTAAAACGAACTTTGTAACTTTTAAAATGATGAACATTTTCAGCTGCGTTAAAACATTTCAATTTTTAAATAAACAATGGATTAAATACCACTTATAATAATAATAATCTTGAATTTCTTAGTTTATTTCTGCAGAAAGTTTTAATCAAAATATCGCTATCTTGTGTTAAAGAAGAGCGGGAATAAATGAGTTAAAATTGCGACGTAATTTTTACGTATCTTTAAGCAATTGATATCAAAGATCCTCGCGTGTGAATTGAAAATCCGGTGCCCTGTTTGAAAACTCTATCAGGGATGAAATTCTTCAGCTTTTTAGCTGATTTCAGCTTTTTGTGAATAAAGAGGAATTCATTTTTTAGTCTTTTTTTCTCTGAAAATTCTACTTTTTTCTGTGAATTCCTGATTGTAGTTATTAGTTAACTGTGTGATTTTTTTTTTTTTTTTAGCATGTTCCAATGTTTTTCTTCTTATAACTTCTTTCACATTAATTATATACAAATATTACATGTACAAATTTTTTTGCTCTCGTATGATTTCAGCGTTTTTGCTCTTTTGCCGATTTCATCCCTGTCTATTGATAGGTTGAAAAAACCTTTTTTCTAATCCTTTCTGTAGCAACCCAATATAAATTCTCATGCCATGATTTATTTATATAATGGTGTAACCTCTCCGCGTTGATGCTATTAAATTCTAAACATTACGTTACATTAAAATTCATAAAAATATCCTAATTTATATAATTTTTTTGTTTTATTTATAAAGAGGGCAAAATGAATGGTTTATCATTTGCCAAAATATCAAAAAGTTATGACGGATAGAATTCAAGATGTGACAGTTTTAAAATTATTTAAAAAATGTTTTGTCAAATGTCATCTTTAAATAAAAATTGCCTAAAAATCTGCAAATTATGCTACATATTCAGAAAAAAACTCTTTTTAAAAGAAAATTTTCTCCTCTATCTGATGATGCAAATGCCATTTTGCTACAAGCATAATTACTGGCGTTATTATGCATTTGGTGAGAAAAAATGCAAAAAATCACATAAAATATAAAATAAAAAAATTTCTTATTCAAATTTTGAAAAAAATTGCTTTGAGGTGCATAACTTCATGTTTAGAACTTCCTGTGTACCAAATTTGGTAATTCTACATGTAGTCGTTTGTCTATAATGCCGTCAACAGACAGACATCTTCTTTTCTAATAAGTAGAAATTTGAATAGTATTTTTCAGATTTGTTTAAGTCACACAAACAGTTTTATTGATTTTAAAATATCATTTTTTTGACATTTGATATAAATTGATATTAATCAGTAATTTAAAAAGAGTCAGTTGATTAAAATCACTTTAACCCTGGTGTTAAGCATATATGCAGTTTTCTGTTATTGGTGTTGATTACCCAATTTCATTTTATTAGATAGTCGTTCACTTATTTAATACTCCATTTGGTGACATCAAATTCAGTAGCACTTTTCAGTGAAGGATGCCGAAGCTTCAAGAAGCCCCCCCTCCCATGTATGTGAATTTGCTGCATATCCAAAAGTTTAATATATATGTAGGAAATCTAAACATTGTTTTTATGTAAACTGTAGTTTCATTATTTCAAGCTTATTTACATGCAGATGTGTTCATTCATATGTATATTTTATTTTACAGTTCCATTACCTTGCTGGCTGAAGCTATCACTTTAGAAAGGATCTTGCTGTACTTTGGTGCCAAGTGTTCTACTAAATTTTCTATTGATTTTTCTGAATCATCTGAAAATGTCTGATGGTAACATACATGGTGAAAGTGATAATTTATCTTTGAATGGTGATGACGGCGATTCTAAGGAAAATATATGCCGAGATTTTTTGCGTAATGTTTGCAAACGTGGAAAATTTTGCAGATTTCGGCATCCTGAAGGAGATGAAGCCGAAGCATTAGGTAAAAAAGAGCTTGTCTTTTGCCATGATTTCCAAAATAAGGAATGCAGGAGACCAAACTGTAAGTTTCTACATTGTACTAAACAAGAGGAAGAAGTGTTTAGATCTACAGGACGTTTGCCTGATACTGTTATCGAAAATATGAACAGTAGAAATCGCATTAATAATCCAAAAATTCCCATCTGTAAAGATTATCTAAAGGGTGAATGCCGCAGAGCCGGACGATGTAAATTTAGGCATCTTTCTGCCTATGAGTTGGAGTTAGAAAATGACCAAGCTAATAATCGGGTTCGTCGAGATCGCTTTGACAACCACAATCAAGATGAAAACTATGGTTGCTATGAACCGCAAGCTAAGCGCCGGGCTTATGAAAATGTTATTCCCGTCAGCTCGTTTGCTACAAGTGAACGAAGGCCAATGATGTCTCAGCATTATCGCATGCTGGAAGAAGAAAATGCTATGCTGCTTCACAAAATTGAGGAACTGAAAAAACAGGTTGTTGATCTGACTGCCACAAATGAATTTTTGTTGGATCAGAATGCTCAGTTGAGAGTCAGTAAGCAAACGTTAGTGTCTCCCATTTCGCAGCAATTAATTCCTCATACATTGACACCTACCATTCCATCTTTACCACCCCCTACCATAACTCAGCTGTCACAAATTCCACTTAGCAGTGATCTGGGTGCGGCTTCTCTAGGACCTGACATAGCTCTTGGTCAAGGCATTGCACCAGTGTCAATTGCTCCTTCGCAAGTAACATTGCCAACAATATCAGCAGCATCGCTTTCTCAAAGCTTGCCACAAACAATAATTACATCTACAGCTTTAATATCATATCCAATTATGACTCAAAGTATGCGACCTGTTATTCCACATAGTTTAGGATAACTTTATTTAAAAACATGTATTTAACCTTTGCAAGATTGTTTGACAATCGTACGCAAATGAAATTTAATATTTCTCCAAAGGAACTGTTTTGTTACTTAAATTATTTATGTGTGGTATTTTAGTCCATGTTATTTAAAACTATGTGTATATATTTTGTAAATTTCATGTGATAATTTTTTTCCGTTTTGAGTACACTAAAGTAATAGGAATAGCCAGTAGGATTTTAGGTTTGGCACTCTTCTTACATAGAAAAAGAAAAGGCTAATAATTTTTTACTGTACATTTTTGTATAATATGTGAAATTATTCATTGCTATACTTCATCAAAAACACAGTAGATGCCGCTTAATGTGATCATATCGGCCGATCTGATCTTGATAACTATAACCGATTGATTATGATAAATGAAAAGTGTAAATTTTAAATGACAAATATTAATGATGCGGAGAGGACGATTTCAACAGAAAACATTAACGCAATTAACATAGGCATAGGTTACTAAGGGCAAGAGGTGGTCAGTAGCTACTCCTCCCCCCCTCCTTCTCAATAAAAAAATCAAGTAAATTTAGTTTGAAAATATTTTCTACCATAGGAAACACTTTGCCCCTCCCACCCCTCAAATATTATATGCTAATTTGCACCAATGAGAATGAAATTATAATATAATGACTTATGTGGTATAATGAGATTTTCACGAACTTCGCCTTGAATCTTTCATAAAAAATGAACCAACTGGCCAAAAATTTGTAGCAATGTAGCGATCACATTAAGCAATTACTTTTGCTTCAATTCGAATTCGTCTGTTCGGGACTGGAGGGTATGATAATATTAAACGAATGATAACATTAACTGTGATTACTGCATTAAGCAGTGTTTACTGTTATAGCTTTTTTTGGTATTTTTCTGTTATAGCCATTCCAATTAGCTTTAATACTGATTTGACACTTTTTCTCGTCTACTTATTTATCAACTGACTTAGATCACATATTTGAGTCATTTTAAGTAACATAAGTTACGGGGTTACTTAACTTATACTACAGTTCTATAAATCAACATGATTTAAATCATTGATTGTATAAAAAGATCATCATTGAAACCAGTATTATTGGTATTTTACTTTCTAAAGGTTTTATTGAATAACACCCTTAAAAATTAAATAAATATGCATCTGCATTTGGATTTAAAAAATTGTTTTGTTAAAATGTTATGGTATATTTTCAGCAATTAATTTAAATTTTGCATTCATAAGCTTATATTTCTTTTATCCAAAAAGCTATTGAAAATTGGAAGAATTAAAAGCTTTGACCTTTAAAGGAAAGGTTGTAACGAAAATTTTCTGCCAAATCTGCTTGATGCAGCTCATGCGGCACCCAGCGATTGAACTTGTACGTCATAGTCCTTGTTCTTGAACTTTAGGTACCAAACCTTCACAGTGTCATATGATACAACAGTAGTACCCAACGCTGTACACATAATTCGTTGACGTTCTGTAGCTGACTTTTTGCAACTGAATTGGATTGTAAATGATGTTTTTAACCCGGTTAGTTTCATTTGAGACACCTTGTACTTAATGCAGGGATGTTAACTCCAACACTCGATTTGGGAGCACCCCGGGAGCAGAAAAACAGGGTGTTGACAGATCAGGGAAATCATGGAAAAATCAGGGTACTTTATCAGTCTGTAAAAATCATGGAAATATCACGGAATTTTGCAAAAATATTTAAAAATCAGGGAACTTTCATTTTTGCCTAGTGAACTAGATCATTTTTAATTGTCAATCTGATGCGCGGCTCCGTTCTGGATCACACGATACTCAACTGATGCACAGATACAGACATTTTACGAATCCGAAACCAGAATACAGATCATTCGAGAACATAGAAATATGAATCCGAGACTCAAGTGATGTAGGCACGGCACTTATCACTATACGAATCTGAAAAAGCGCATATATTTGGACTCGTTCTAAGATGCGGCTCGTACAAGAAACCGGATACGCAAATCACATCGGCATGTGAATCAATTTCGCATGTGAATTGCTTCCTGAATAAAGTTATAAGTAAAATGAATGGTAAAAAATGATGGTCTTCTACTGTGCCGTTGTGTTTTTTAAAGCGATGGGACATTTGAGTGATGCCTGCTAAGCTCCCCCGCAAGACGATTTTTTTTATAGATAGTGCTCATTTTTAAGCCTTTTTACATGTTTTTAAAAATTTGAAACGATACATTGATTGAAATAAAATAAGTTGACTAGGTGGCCAGTTTATTTTGATCAGTCATCCTTATGCTTAAAATTGAACACTATCTTTATAAAACGAAGAAACTTTCTGCTACATACTGTCTTTTAGTGTTCAACTAAATTTTATGTTTGGATTTATGAAAGTGAACTACAATTTTATTAATATTAAGCATTTTTGTGGTTTTCTATTATTTATTTCCCTATATGAAGCAATCATCTGTTGGTGCATGATACACAATCGAGATTTACATGAAAGATTATGGTATGTATACAATTAGTTCTGGAAATTTGATAAAAATAGTCAGGGAAATCAGGGAAAAATCAGGGAACTTTTTTTCTCAATTTCTGTAGCCACCCTGAAAAAATTTCATTTGGAAGCACCTCGGGAGCACAAAAAAAATAGTTTCCGAGAGGAAAACTAAGATTCGAGATCAGAATTAACATGATTTTGGAGCATAAAATTGAAGATTAAGGAACACAATAAATGCATACAAGAAAAGCAAAGTTTGCGAGCAAACACCATTTGCTAAAAGCAAAACACTATTTGAAAGCACTTTAGGAAAGCTCTGGAAAAAAAAAAAGGGTGTATACAGGCTATGCTATCAGCAACTTGGTAAAAACAATACATATCAGGAGTCAGCAACCTGTCTGTGGTTAAGTCATGTTTTTCCTACTCAAGAACCATGAGTATGATTTGTATGCGGCTTGCGAGCCACAGGTTGCCAATCCCTGTCCCTTTTTTTTTCTTTTTCAGAATCATTTAGGGAATCTTCCTCTCGAAAAAGAGAGCACAAATAAAATGAAAACTAAATTGTAAAACAAAAGCTTCTATCTCATTCTTTGGTTCTATTACAAATCACAAGTAGTACTAAATGGAGATTTTTGAAAACCTAAATATTATACTTCTTATATAACAACACGTAATTGGTAAGCAGTATCGAAAACAAAATAAATTTGATGGTTAGAATAATTAAATGTGTGTACTTTTAATAGCATATGCTTTTGTATCAGTAATTTAACCTCATCTGATATTTACATATTCATCTAAAACAATGCATGTGTACATGTTGAAAAACGAATTGGTCCATAATGTTTCATCTCCAAATAGCAAATCGTGCCGCTTCATAAACAAAAAACAGTGCCGGTTGCGATGATTACCGTAATTTATGGAAGAAACGGCGCACCCACGAAAATGAGCTTAGTTAGCTAGAAAATCGTCAAAAACGCCGCAGCAGCGATCGTTGGTGTGTGTGTGTGTGTGTGTGGGGGGGGGGGGTGAACACTATATACAAAGCAAATGTAAACAAAAAATATTTAATGACTGTTGAGAGAAATTAAGAATTATGGGAAGTTAAAAATTAATATTATGAGAAATTAATAATGAGATTACAAATTAAGTATCATAAGTTATATAGTTTTCTATTTATTCTTTTTTTTATTTCTATTAATTTCTTCTTGAGCTTTTTCATTTTCTTCTAATAGTTTTAATGTTTTTGCAAGTCTATCCTTCCCTTCCGTTAATAGATTCTGTCCACTTTCTATAACAGCCAGTGGCGGCTCGTGACCTGCTTCAGTGGTAGGGCCTGAAAAAAATAGTCCCAGTTCAAATCGGGAAAATACATATACATAGAGCTGTGGAGGATCGTTACCCATTTCAGAGAAGGGGGCTTTTTTTTTTTAAGCTCGAAAAGGTAAAACATATGAATCGCTTTTGTAAACAGTGTGAATACATAAAAACTTTTCGAATAACAAGTTATGAAAGGCGTATTGATTTCTCCTTTAAGTTTTCATTTAAAGACAGCAGATTTATTTTGCACCAAAAAAACATTTTCCTCCATTTTTCTTTCTGAAAAAGGTACAATAATGTTTCATCTCCAAATAGCAAATCTTGCCGCTTCATAAACAAAAAATGGTGCCGGTTGCAATGATTACCGTAATTTATGGAAGAAACGCCGCACCCACGAAAATGAGCTTAGTTAGCTAGAAAATCGTCAAAAACGCCGCAGCAGCGATCGTTGGTGTGTGAGGGGGGGGGGGGGGTGATCGTGGTCAGAAGTCAATGCCAGATAAAATTCAATGTTTTCTAAAATATTTTTTTAATTAACAAAAAATAAATAAATAAAAAATATGTTGCATTACTTATTAGACCTAATTTATTAAAAAAGCTATTAAGTTGATCGGATATATTTCGGGAGAAATTGGATAAACGGTAAAAAAATCTCCTTTTTTCTCCCCCTTCCCATAGAATGTTTTAAAGTATTTGGCACTATTTTACGAAGCTTACGATTTCTATTTTCAAATAATCGGATATCAATGTTTATATTCACAAAGGCGAATTTATAGAAAAAAAAAATAACTTCTAAAAACCTTCTTGCATCCGCACAAAGTTCGGACAGACTACCAGGCGCCATTAAAATGAAAACAGCAATCGATGTGTGAGAAGAGGCTCCAGTTAAAAGTTGACATTTCCCCCCCGCTGATGGCCAGCTGTTGATTACATAATGAGCTTGCTTCAGCAAATTGTTGTTTTAAACTGAATGTTGTGTAACAACACTTGATCGTTCTATTTATTTATTATTTTTGATATTTATAACATTGGGATTTATTTTAAAAGCACTCAGCATTTCTTGAGCATACCAATTAGTTGGCAGTGTTTATTCTTTTAGATATAACTTTTAAATTAACTTTATAACTTTTAACTTATAACGTTAAAACTTTTAGATTAACTTTATTTCTTTTTTTGGGGGGTGGGGGAAGGGTTAAACTCGCACCGAGCACAACATAGACTAATTTTGGCTGTAATTCAGTATTTTAAGAACAATAGAGGTTCATGTGAAAAACGGGTGCATTTAATAGAGGATAGTGCACTTTTGTGGTATTTTACAGAACTTTAACCCTTCAAAATATATATTCAAAACTTCATTAAAATTTAATTATAGTTCTAAAATGTAGATGTAAAAGATTTACTTCTATTTTTTTTTTCTTTTTACTTAATTGAGGAGACATCGGTTGGATGTATGAAGCCATCCACTTCAGAGCACGGGACATGGACCCATCTTAGGGTGCTCTGACTTTCTCCAAAACTGGATCAAACCTCTTTTCAAAGTCTTAACACACTCCTTAACAAAGATCAAACCTCTTTTCTATGGGGGTAGGTTCGCATTCAAGGCGTTTCTTCCATAAATTACGGTACTTGTTTGCCTATCTGGCCGGCCCTGATTGAGGTGACTAACAAAGCCCGATTGGTCCGATCTGGGTTGGGTAGAATGGCTTTGGAATGCAGCTTTCGTACGCAGTTTGAATCTTGCTTTACTGCTAACTAGCTTTCCATACACGCTTTAAAAGATAAATGAGCGTGGCAAAAATTTAACAAAGAGTCAAAATGACGCATTTGGCACAGACTGGCGCAAAAATCGGCTAAAAGCACAGTTCGGCGCAATATTTGTGTTTCGGTGCACCCTGAAAGAGTCAAAATGACGTATTCGGCGCAAAAATCGGCTAAAAGCGCAGTTCGGCACAAGAATTTGTATTTCGGCACAGAATTAACATCCCTGTTAATGATAAAGATATATTTTTTACAGATTTCACTGCACAGTGTTCTAAAGTAAATCTCTTTTTTTCCAAATCCCAAAAAGAGTGTGGAAAAATATGAGCAAACACGCCAACGCGAACTATTTGCGGTGGCGGGAAACTTTCGTTACAACCTAATATATAAACTTGGCTGTTCGAGCCTCGTCAGGGGGAGACCTCCCCCTGAATCGCCATAATTTTTTAGTTTCATTACCGCCATATTAAAACGATATTAATTGACTATGTAATTTTATCTCTCATCTTTCGTGTATTTCACCTGGTAACCCTATGTTGAAATTTTTATGATTGTAATCTATTTATAGAAAAATACATGTGATGCATATTCTACAGCTTACGAAATATTGTAACAATAGATTAAAGCTGTTATGAACTAATAGTATTTAAATATATGTAAAATTATTTCGCATTTTTGGGACACATTTTCGATAAAGGGGTGAGAGATAAAATGACAGTCATTAATATATACAGTCAGACATCACTATCTCAACACTCCAGGGACCACAAAAAAGTGTTATAATCAGAGTGTTGTGGTAACTGGAGTTGCACATTGGTCATTTGCTCAAAATTGAAAAATTTTTGCAATAACTGGGGGTCTCGATAACAAGGTCAGACTGTATTTTTAACAATATAATTAAGACATTGGTGTTATAACATTATTTATTCATTTATTTTGGCTTATATTTGAATAATTTGCATTACTGTCATGAAAAATTAAGTGATGCTGAAAATAATTGTGAAACTTTTTGCATGTCAAGGAATACAATAAAAATTGCTAACTGCTGCGGTTACAACAGAGAAAAGTACTTTTTCTTTAATGAAATAATCTATATTATAGATTTTTCTCTTCTTAAAGACGTACACTTTTATAAATAAATTTTAATGCAAGCAATCTTATTATCTGTGTCATTGATGCTTATACAAATGTGTATTTTTAGCAGCTTGGGGAAAAATTCTTTTAATACTACTCTGAAAATTGAGAAAAAGTTTTCAGAACAAAATGTATGAACAAGATCATTAGTCTTTTCTTTTCCATTTAGTATGTTGAATCTAAAAATGCTGTCAGATTTTGTTAACCACCCTATGTTATGTAGACTTGTAATATTACTGAATATTAATTTATGAATTAAAAAGAAAATTATTATCTTCCAGGGTTGCCACTCAATTTCTGAAAAAAAAATTCCCTGACTTTTCCAGACCATCATGTGGTAAAAATCCAGACTATTTTTTATGTTTATGATGTCAACTTTGTACATTTTCTTTGATATTTTTAGCTTCCCAAAGTAAGGTTAAACGTTGTTTGTTTACAAACACTGATTTTCCAGTCCAAATTAAATGATTTTCCAGGTTTTGGGCTAAAATTTGTAATTTTCCCTGACTTTTTTTGCCAAAATGAAATTCCCTGACTTTTCCAGGTTTTCCCTGTTCTCCCTGACCAGTGGCAACCCTATCTTAGAATTTAATACAGATTATCACCTACTGTCTCACCTGCCAGTAACTTACACTTATAACGTACTGCAGATTTACAAGATAGATTTGGTTTTACAGGTGAAAGCATTTCTTATGCAATATCCGATCTCATTTTAGGTCCAAAATGCCCTAAATCTGATCTTTACAGTCAAAAAAGGTGATTGTTTCAGCATGGAAATATTTTATAAAACCTTTATTGGCTTATCTGTTTTAAAGTCATACCAATTGATGTAATTTGTTGGCAGTGCTACAGTAAACTTTTTTTCATGAAAAATTTTTTGTTTCTTCTTCTTATTATTATTTTCATATTTCAAACAAAAGTTAAATAGTGATTGATAAAGGATATATATATATTTTTTTTTTTTCAGAAGCATAAAAATACTCCCTGATTTAGGAGTATTTTCCTTTCCAAAGGAGTTATCAAAACAACAAACAATTATGCAAAATTTAAAATGCATAATTAAACAGGGATGTGCCAGCTGCTCCAAATTGTGCCAAATCAATCCTGCTGCGCCAATCTGCTACAAAATGATCGTTTTTGGACATTTTTGCTCCAAATTCAGCAAAACTGCTACATTTTTTATTTTTCCATATATGTTGAAAACGTTTGTAAATCTCCCGAATTTTTACAAAAATCATCACACATTCTAATTTCAATATTTCTCTATTAATCTTAAAAATGAATATTTTTTCTTTCACATCCCTTTGTTTAAACCTTTAATGCCTTAAGAGTAAAAATTGACCTCTGTTTTAAATTTAATTTTATATAAATTGTTCATTTTTTGTTACCAAATTTTTTATAAGTCGCTGATGGTAGTTAATATAGTGTAGTAAATATTATATTTTTGATTTAAAATAGATATTTTGTATAGCAATGTATAAAATAACTGAATTTTTTATTTATTTCTTAAGCTTCTGACTCTCATGTCTCTCTCTCTCCCCCCCCCCCCCCCCCCCGAAAAAAATGGGCTTTATGCTTTTAATTTTTATAATGGGGTTATGCTTAAATTTTCTTAGCTTATGACAAAATCCAATTGAATCCTAAGACTTTTCAAGAACCTCCTTAATTTTCATTTTTTAGATTAGCATTCTTTAATGACTTATCTCTTTCCCTCCAAAAATAAATTTTGTGTTTCAAAATTGACATTCTTGTGCTCCAAAAGTGACTTTTTCTTGCTCCAAATTGCTCCACTAATCTGTTTTTCTTGCTCCAAAATTTAATTTCAGCTGGCACATCCCTGATTAAATTACATTCAACATATAAATAACAACAAAAATAAATACAATAATTAGAATTTTCTAATTTAATATTAGCAAATCATAATTATTTATCAGAATATTGCATACTTCTAACATCATAAAGAAAATAAACTGCTGAACGACTTTTTGTGCATCTCGTTCAATGTACGACATTTTTATTTAATACTAGCTGCGTGCCCGTTCTTTGCACAGTAGGAAAAGAATATTTTACTAAAATATAATCGTAAGTATCTATTGGAAAACAAAATACATAGTAGTCCTTTTGTTGAAACTACCACGGGATATATTGCACAACATAGGGTTACAATTTAGTTAGTTGTAAGAGGATCATTGAAAAATAATGATTATAGCACTTTAATTTCACAAAATAGTTATCACCATGGTATACTGTGCTTTAATCCATATTATACAAAAAATGAGAATACTATCTATTATTTATATTAATATTATCTATCTTCGTTTCTCCCTCTTTAATGCTCAATTTAAAGAAACAGATTAGATAGTTTAAACCAATGATGCCTTTCTACTCTTTGGTGATTCTGTGGAATTTATGCATTGCCATTAAAACAGATCACCATATATTTTTAAGCATAATTCTTGTCTTATTGAGCACAGCAAAATATTTCATCTCACTGTGGTGGAAAACATCCAAGCTGTACCAATTTAAATATTTAAATCCACCATGATTCAGGCTTGTGAAAACATCAAACTGTAATCTTGAGGAACTATTTAGAATTGCTCAGATTCTGAATAGGGCATTAAATTGTGTTGCAGAAAATTTCAGACAGCTTTTAATTTATGGCATCACGTTCTGACCAGGGTAGTCAAGTTTGGTTATTTCAGTTTTCAAACGGAGTAATATTGAAACGTATGACATTGAAAAACTCACACTTGTAACAGAACTTATTAAAGTTAATTTGAAAGATGTCGGGGTTATTCCTAGCTAATTGGTATTTCAAATATTTTCCGGAGCTATTTTGCTAATGATGTAACTTTTGTGCAAAAGCTTGTTAAGTTGCTAGAATTTAACCAAAAATTCGACATTTAGCACGATTTTTGGGAATACATATGAGGACCGCCATCAAACCGATAGCGAATGCTATGTATTATGTTAATTAGTATTTTGCATCTTGTGGTGACATTTGAATTTCCCACGATTTAAAAAAAATGCAAGTTTCCTTTCATTATTATGGTTGCTGAAAAATCATAGTGCTCAAAAATCGCCAAGGGTAACTGGCACATTAAACAAAATACTTTGAATTTTTATAATCGTAAATTTTTGCTTCAAAGCATTACTAGATTTCTAACTCATTTTTAAACTCATGAGATCAGAATGACATCTTTCTCATGTGTGATATCTTAGCATGAATTAGTGAAATAAGAAGAAGAAAACATGTTATTTTATTTTCTACATCATCTGATAATCTGGATGGAAGTTTATTGTTTCGCTCGTGGTGTAATTTTTTATCAAAACTTGTTAACCTAATTAGGAATTTTAATGCATTTTTACACTCGTGACATCAAACTGACGTCAGTCTCACTTGAATCATTGAAAATAATAAATCGATTTTTGTCAACTATGCTCACAAATGTGCTGAAATCGGACATATGAGTAGCTTTCTACCCATTGAGTAGCTTTCTACACATGTGAGTAGCTTTCTGTAAGGTAGGTTTTGCTATTCGTAAGTTATTCGTTCGCTATTCGTAACTTACGAATAGCGAAACCTACTTAACAGAAACTTTACAAACTCTTTACTATAATCCCACTTTCACGTCAGCAATATCTAAAATTAACTCTTTTACCGAACAAACACACCGCACTTACAAAAGAAACTACCATCGCAAATAAAAATTTTGGCTTAAAAACAAAATCTAAAAACCGTCCCCTTAAAGACAGAAAATCAATATATAAATGTCTCATAATATCCTCTAACTCAAGATCAACACGAAGTCCTGAATTTAGGACCTAAATACATCCTAGATGACAATGTAAACATTTCAGATACCATAGCCAGTATTGAAACTGCAATAGCCGACCTCCCCCGCCCCCAAATAGAAACTTCTCAAGACTAATAGCCCAAAAGGAACTTAATAATAAACTAGAAACCCCCACCTGCGATTACGAAGATCGACGATGTTTAAATGCTTTAAAGAAAAATAACTATCACATGCTTAAGCTCTGATAAAGCCGTCAAAATAGTGATTATGAATAAAGATGATTATATTACCCAAATGGAAGACACTAACAGGAAACTACAAGTAGAAGAGTTACCCAAAGATCCGACTGGTAAAATTTTCAATAAAGAATTAATTAAAAATGGAACCTGGCCTGCGAATAAACTACCCACTTTTTTGTCCCCATAGCCCCACGAACTTTTGCTAAATATAAAGACCATAAAACCTCTCCCTCACTAAGACCCATAGTAAGTAAATGTGAAGGGCCCACATACGACCTCGAGATATATCTAAAACCTATCCTTCAAGAACTCCTACCTCACAATAACAATACTCTCTCCTCAACAGAAGATTTCATTCAACGCCTTAAAGACATAACAATTAATGTCCATGAATGTTTCGCTAGTTTTGACGTCACCAACCTCTACCCATCTATTGATCTTCAAGAAATGAATTCCATAATCAATAAGCAAATCACCTCCAACATTGGCAATAATTCTACCTCTTCTACTGTAAATAGCACCCTTAACCTTATTCTTAATAATTCATATTTTCAATTTAATCAAAAATTTTACACACAAAAGAAAGGCGTACCTATGGGGTCGCCGATCTCAGGTGTCATTGCCGATTGGAAAATGGGGCTAGTGGAGAGGGTCATCTTTGATAAACTATCTAACCACATAAACACATGGTTTCGCTATGTCGACGATGTTTTTGCAATAATTAATAAAAATGAAACCGAAAATATGCTCAAAGAAATCAATGCAATAGACCAAAACATCCAATTCACCATGGAAATAGAAGAAAATGCTACCATATATTTCCTTGACGTTAAAATCAATAGAGATACGAAGAACAATATCCATACCACTGTTTCCAGAAAGGCCACCAACAATAATGAAATAGTAAATTTTAATTCAAAAACTCCTTACAAATTTAAAATTGCCGCCATCCACTCTTATGTCAACTGTGCCATTACAGTATGCTCAGACGAAAATCTCTTCAATAATGAATTACAATTTATTAAAACTCAATGTAAAAACGCAGGCTACCCAAAATCCCTCGTCAAAAACCTTTTTAAAAATCGAATAAAAAAACTGGAACAAATTGACAACTATCAAAAAGCGAAACAGAAATTTACCCACGCCATTCCTTACTGCAGGGGAGCCACCAAGCTTGGTGACTTTTGGCATAATTTTTGAGGAAAGCACGTTGCCGTGGTCGGACCTTTACGTAACTATATGGTAGGATGGTATTGTAGGTACTTGAAATGGATGAATGTCTCTAAAACTACCATTGAACATAATGTGTTGAAATTCTTTTGAGTATTCCTGTAGCAGAACTATAAATGATAGACACTATTTTCAATGGAGAGATTCATTTTGTAACCCTTAACAACATATATCACTTCTGAGTCGTTTGAAATACCCTAATACCTCTAAAATATGCTTTAATGAATATCTGTCCATAGAGCGTAATGTATTTAAAATCTTTTGGGCAGCCCTGTAGATAAACTATCCAGTCGATTGGGACCGAAAGGAGAGGTGCACAACTAGACATTATAACAGGGTTTCTACAGATTTCACAGCTTTTGCTTCCCTGACTTTCACAGACATCTATCATGCTCTTCCCCGACTTTTTATCTACCATGCTTTCCTGAATTTTGCATTTCTATTTTTAATATTACATCCTTTAATTAATAACTTTTTATATATTTTGCCCCTTTTTTACAAATAATAATAAAATCAATATACACAAAAATATTATTTGACGTCACTGGATTCTAATAAAAAACATGTTTTATAATAATTTAGGATAAATAGTTTTTGAGATATGCAAGTTACATATGTATGTATGTAGAGATGTCAGGGAAAAACTGGAGAAAATGGGTTGCACACGCATTTATATGAATGTACATGCATGCATATGATGAGATGCATCGCAAAAGTTCTTAAAAGCAAATTTAGAGGTAATTAAAATCTGGTTACCGAAATTTTTGACAATCACATTACTTCCTTTGTACAAGAAAGTAGAAAGAACAAAACTCAGCAATATTTTCGATGCCATCAAATTTTACTTCGATTTCTTGTTTAACTACTAGTAGAATACATCCATTGGGATTAAAAACAAGGGAAAAAATTATGTATCCAAGAAACAGAACTTCTTGCTTTTTATGTCCAACTTGGATATATGTTGGCATGTTGAAATTTTCAGATTTTCCCCATAAATCATCCAGAAAAATGTTATAAGTTTCAGACACACATCACATGCCATTTGTTATGTCGTACTTCTCGGGAGACAAAAATATGCGACATATCTGGGAGTGAGAGGGGAGGATATGGTAACAATTTTACATTTATGAACACTACTAGCAGCATGGCCCGGCGTTGCTCGTGCAATGAATGAGAAATGCCATTTACCTTAAATATAGATTGTTAAGGGAAGGAATGTGAATCCTCCCGCTGGAAAGATAAAAAAAGTACACGGGATTTCCCGCTGCAACCAAAAAGAAAAAAAAAATGAACACGGCACTTAATAGAATACAGAGGTTGCCGGGAATTGGACTTGGCTAGGCTGGAATGTGAATCCTCCCGCTGCAATGATAAAAAAAAGGACATGAGACTTCCCGCTGCAATGATTAAAAAAAAAAGGACATGGGTCTTCCCGCTGCAAAATAGAAAAAAAAAAGAACAAAGCACCTGATGGCATAGAGGCTACCGGGAACTGGACGTGGCTAGATTTCTCCTCTTCTACCTGTCTGTGTTCTAACAGTCATTTATTGCTAATACCTACGCAACTCATAAAAAAAATAGAGCCCAATCGTCAGTATGAAATTGTAAAAGGAAAGAATGTGAATCCTCCCGCTGCAGTGATAAAAAAGAGACATGGGACTTCCCACTGCAACAAAAAAGAAATGAACATGGCATCTGTTGGCGTACAGAGGTTACCGGTAATTGGACGTGGGTAGGCTGGAATGAGAATCCTCCCGCTGCAGTGATAAAAAAAGACATGAGATTTCCCGCTGCAAAGAGAAAAGAAAATGAACACGGGGCTTGCCAACAGTCCGAGTTACCGAGAATTTGACGTGGCTAGGCTTCTTCCATTCTACCTGAGTTCTAATATGTAGTCTTTTATCACTAATGCATACGCACCAACGTTTAAAAAAAAAAAAAAAAAAAAAAACAGTTTCCAGTCATCAATATAATAACCAGTCTGCCTGAATTTCGCGTAGTGGCGACGCGAAGGGGAGGGTTGGTCGATTAGATTAGCGCGGTCGCCGTCCCATCTCTCTCTCTCAATCTCCACTAAGGCGACCATATTTCTATAAGAGTATTTTGGGGACAAATCAAGTGGCTAATTTTGTGATAATTTTTCATGAAACTTTGTACACCCTCTAAAAAAAGTATTCCAGTGCAAGAAAAATTTCGTACGTAAATTTCATATTTAAAACATGATTCTTCATGAAAAGTGATTAATCATTAACAAAACTGAAATAGGAAATTTGGCTCATAGTCGAATACTTTATTGAATGTCTGTACACGCTATACACACACACATTGGTAAAAAGAAATTGCAGATGGTTGGAATTTCAAGACTCCTGGGGGGGAATATGTACCTCTTTAGTTTTATTTTTTAAAAAAGAAGGGGGGGGGGGCATGTAAAAATTCGTATTTCCCAATTCAGCGCTCTCCTCTCTTCACTCCACCCCCCTGTCTCTCCTTTGCTCGCCTGACGTCAGAAGAACGACCTTGAAAATGAACAACCGAGTGGGGAAAGTTAGGTACCTTCGCTCCGTTACTTGCATTCTGGAGAACATTTTAATATGTGACTTTTCAGAAAAAAAATCATATAAAAAAATCTAACAAACATTTCTGCACGGTTCAAAGTTTAAAAGAGGGAGAAATACATGTTCAACCAGCGGTAAAAAGATGGAAAATTTTTGCCCATTACGTTTTTCGATGCGACAGTTTAAAAATAGCATATTTTTAAAAGCAGTACATTTTCTTCGAAACAGTATCTCCTTAAAAAAATCCCCAAAAATCGGCAAATGTAACTACGATTTTGTAACAAATTGTATTTGAAAAAGGAAACTCTGTAGTTTCCGATGATATAAAAAAAATAGTATTCGGACAGAAATTTAGCTCGCGATACCGTAAAATGCGAGAAAAAGGGCCAAAAACCTTACAAAACATAAAATAACTCAAAAACTATTAATCCGATTAATTTCATTTTTACGGCATTAGCTTTCTCTTGTCCTATTTAGTCAGCGTGCCAAATTTGGTCCAGATCCGTCGAAATGCCTGGACGTGTATAGCAAGCAAACAAACAAACAAACTCTTCTCTTTTATATATATAGATACGTGTAAAACATAATAAAATTACCCTTGTTAAATACAGGAAAAATGAATAAAAAGTAACTTAAACTATAAAGGTATAAAAGTTTCATGTCTTATTAATTTTATTGACAAATACACACGTGTATTCACACTTTCATAGGAAAAACGCGATATAGCAAGGGGTTACTGTATTAATATTGACTTAGCAAATACACTGTTCGTATTTTCTCTTTTCCATAATTTTCAAAAATCCAAACTTAAGTTTCGAGTTTGGATTTTTGAAAATTATGAAAATAATTAATATTTTTTAAACACAAATTCATGAAACAGTTAAAATTATTATAAAATTTACTTTTATCATTATCAGCTAAAATATATAATTCTATTTTGCTTTGAAAATACAGTCGAGAGCCAAAAATCCGCCGACCTAAAATCCGCAAACGTCCGAAATCCGCACACCTTCTCTGATGTAAATAATGCAATTCAAAGTCATCTGCCAGTGATGAAATTGTTGAAAAGTGTCTTGAATTCAGATAAATATGATTCTGATGATGAAAACTTGGGTAATAATAATAATAAAATCCATTTGATAAAAGTTTAAAGTTAGGAGACGAATACCTTAAATTTTAGAACAGCAAAGTTCTGTTACAAAACAAGAATTAATGATAATATACAATTTGCATAAAATAAAGAAAAGAAAAAAAGAAACTGAAAGTAGAAAAATATAATATTTTAAAACACATCACCATAGAATATGCTTTCAAAATTAGAAAAGGGAAATTCTGAAACCATTTGCTTTGCTAGCCTTCATGTAATTTTTCTTTTTTCTCCTATGCTTTTGTATTTAATGTGAAAATATAAGTGAAATACTTTTGAGTTTTTTTATTTCATTATAAGTGTATTCTACTTTTTTGAAATCAGAAATATAATGATTTATCTTTTATGCCCCGAAATTCACAAAATCCTAAAATCCGCACAAGCCCATGTCCCAAGCTGTGCAGATTTCTGGCTCTCTACTGTATATAATATTTTTCAGTCACTTTCTAAAATTTAAATACTTTAGGTTTTTTTACTGATATCTATATTGAAATTTTTGTACATGTAGTCATCAGTAAAGTAAATCTCCGTATAGAAAAACTAGTTTGGCTGAATTGAAATTCTGATTTTTGTAATTTATCAGTATAATTTATCAATATAATTTACCAATAGTGACTGTTATAACTTATCAAATCTTAGTTATAACAATCACTAAACTTGCTTTGCCACATAGGATTACACCAAGCTAGTGGAAAATAAATGTGAAAATAAGCAACAATAACTCTCACATTTTCTAAGTCTACAGAATTGCAAAACCTTTTGCAAGATTTCATCACCACGATCGTGATGATATATGTTAGATACCTGGCTACTGAATTTCCATGGTAACACCCACAAGTTTATATGTGAATTGTGTTAAGGCAAACCCACACAATAGGGGTGAGGTTGCCTTGAGTAGAGGACTTCTTAAAGGATTCTGATGCTGCATATTCATGTTGCATCTGGAGAAAAATCAGTGGCAGATTAATGCAAGTTTGTCGGGGTGGGGGGTGGGGGGGGGGGGGGGGGGGAGGGGAAAGTTACTTAGAAGTTTGACATATACGTCCATTTTATGGAAGTAGGATCGTCTACATTAATTTCTTTTGTGTCAGGGGGGAGTTGCCCCCTCCACCCCCCCCCTTTAATCCGCCCTTGAGAAAAATGCACCAAACTCCAGAGTGTCATATCAACAGTTGTACAGTAGGCCAGAACCCGACCTTCACACTTCAGCCATCTACAATGTTCAGTGTCTTATCCACTCGGCTATGGTTGACCCATGGCGGATCATGGAAGTTGGCATGTAAGACTTCTGTTATTTTAGTCTTGTTAGTTCTGTTATTTTAGTCTTTAGCTTTTAAGCTTGTTCTTAAATGATACATTGTCTATGATAGGAAAAAAGTTTTTAGTACAATAATGTTTTCAGTTATCTATCAAAGTATTTGAAAACTATATAATTTTAATGTGTTGTACAGAAAAAGTAAGTTCATTTCCTTTTATAGATTTGTTTGTCTGTTTTGTTAAGTTTTATGAAATTCAGACAAAAAGCTGTAGAGGAAAAATTATAAACTTGATTCTGGTGTGTGATAATGCAGATAAATTTTGTTTGTATTTGTTCTGAAGCATTTGTTACAATCTACTGGCTCAGAAAACAAATATATTATGTATATGACTGCAAGACAATGGAATAAATGTATGTTTTTATTAAGCACTGGTTTTAAGCAGTTCATTTTTTTTAAAAATTAACACACATTCAATGGTTTAAGCAATTAGCTCAGCTATTCTTATAAAGCTGAGCTTTTTATGTATTCATCTTGTAAACTAGAAAACAACCTAGTTTATGTGGAAGGTCACTTTAAAATACAGTGGTTGCCCCCTTATTTTGGTCGGTGGTTTATCCGGTGAGCTGTCCCCACCAGTAGCTGAGAGACTCTACTCTCAAAACTGGAAGGCGTGAGGTGCCAGGTTCAAACCCTGGTCATTCCTGTCGACCTAACCGTTTAGAGTTTTCTGTGGTTTTCTCCGAAACCTAGCGTAAATATGTGTTAGGATCTCTTGGAAAAGTCCCACTATAGCCCTAGGACCCTTGTGCAGTCAAGTCCTTAACACACTAACATTATCCAGTGGTGAAAATCGGTATGAACACAACGAAATGGCCAAACTGCACTGGTTTTCCGTCAGTTATCTCAGTATTGAGCGCCGCTTTATCCGGTCAAGTAATTTTTGGAGATTAGGCAAAATTTCGAAGTAATTAGCTTTTAGGGCGAAGTGAGTCAAAGGTGACTCAAATTTGTGTTAAGGTGTTACAGTAATTCATCCAAAATGATGGTTAATGCTCCTAACAGAATTTTAATAAAAATAATGACCCGACACCCGGAACCAATTAAGACACCTGATGATGATGTGCACTCGAACCGGGTATGTGTCACAAGAGTAGATTTGCTGACTGCTATAGACACTTTACGAGGAGCATTTGAGAAAACGACGTAAATGATCACCTCTTTTCAACATTAAGTGAAATTCAATTTGCACTGAATGACACTATGTCCCTAAAACATCCTTTAATTTCGTAATTTCCCGCACCCAAGAAGTTGTAACTTTAAAAAAAAATTAATATACATGTGTATTTTTCACTTGTTTTTTATTTATGAATAAAAATGTGCATACGTTAAACTATTGACTAATACAGTTCATATATTTTGATTTAATTTACTTATTTTTTTACTTAAATTTTCTCACATTTACTTTGCTCCCGCCCTCCAGCCTTGGCAGCAGTTTTTGTACACAAACTGAAGTAATTGCACCAGGAATTTGAAAAAATTCAAGATGATTTATCAAGTTTCACTACAGACTGAAAAAATCTGGAATGACTCCACTCGACTTTCCGAACACTTACGATTTAGATCATTACCAAGTATTAAAATAAACGCTAGTGCACTTTCGAGAATTTCCCCCCCATATGCCATAATGTAAAAGAAGTAATTGTCGTAGCCCTGTAGAAAAACTGTAAGTCCTTTACACACCAAAATGAATACTGGTCTTGCGATGGTGATTTATAACATACATACCCGATTTGAGCTCAATCAAATGCCCCATTTAGGAGCTATCGTGTTCACTCACATACACACACACACATACATACATACATCTCGTAAAAATAGCATAAATGAATTCAGAAAACCTCAAAACGTGTAAATACACTAAAATCTCGAAGTCGAATTTTTTCATGATTACAATTTTTTTCTTGCATAGTACATGTTCAGAAAGTAATGAATGAGAAAAAGCTGCGTTTAATGAAATTTTCAGAAAAAATTCTTAAAAATGGAACTGCACAGAAAAAATTTCAAAACTAAACCACATTTATCGTTTATTATACTGCATAGCACAGTTTGTAAAGAGACATTCTAAAAATTTTGAAGTACTTGACATAAATAGTTTTTATTTTAGTTTAGGTACCACATAACTTTTTCAAAATAACCTGCTAATTATTTTGGGACTTTTACATTATAGAAACAAATAATATATATATTCCCTCCTCTTAAAACTAAAAAACAAAGCTCCATTCTAGAAAGCTTGTGAAATAATCAGGCCCTGATGAAAGTGTTTGGTTAGTGTTAGTAGTAGTTTGTTGAACTTGAGATTTCGAAAAAAGTAAAATAGAAAAGAAAGAAAGAAAACTTACAAATGATTAAAAAAAATTATTTTAAGAAAATTATTCTTAAAAATGATCAAGACTATATTTTAGAAAATGTTCGTATATTTGAACATTTTTAAGTGGTCATCAGCAAGTTTTGGCTGTAATGAATTGTGCATACATTTTAACCTGTTAGTATGATATAAAATTTTTAACTTTAGGCTGCCATTGTAAGCACAAATACTCTGAAATCCGCACATCTTGGGACCAAAGGATTTGCAGATTATAGAATTTTGCGAATTACAAATCATTGATTTGTTTACATTTTCTTTTACTATAGTTATGAAGCAATATAACATTTTTAATTGTTAAAATTAATTATAATGTCACACTTTAGTATAATTAATTAAGACTGAAAAAAATCTGAAGAATTTATTAAAATATGAAAAAAAAAAATATTCAGTTTTATTTTACAACATTTGGAAACTGAAATTTCCCTTGAAGAAGTCTTATATTTTCATACTTTCATTTTACTACTTTTGTAATTTTGCAAACATGGAATCAATTGTTGTTTGCTTTAAGGCTTTTGATTTCTGTTTAAATATTTTTACTGGGAGTCTATTGTTATTATTTCTAGTTGTGATGCCAATTAATGACTTTGGATGAAATCTAAATATTTATAGCCTAAAGATAGGCCTTCTTCAAGGGAAATTTATTGTACTTCATCTGATTCAGTTTCAGAGTTGACTTGACTACTGTTGTATTGTTTTTGGGGGATAATGTTTTTTACAAATCAAAAGCAGTAATTTTTATTTTAATTGTTTTAACCATTAATTATTTATTTTCTTAATACTAGTAATTAACTTGGAAGTTTAATTTAAATACCTTTTGTCAGGAGATATAATGGTCTGGATGACTCTTCTTCTATAACTCAATAGCTAACTTCTTTTAAATTACTACTAATTACCCTTTTTTTGTTGGGACCTTTTTTTTAAATAATTACCTTTTCTTTAAATTAATTCTGCCTTTGTTTGCCCGGTCTCCGGAGGTGTAATTTTAATTATCAGGGAAATTCTGTCGATTTTCTGCTGACTATTAAGTTTCCCTCTCTCTTCAATAGCCTAACTCATTTCTTGCAATATCTCTTGTTCATGTCCGGTTTTTAATTAGTTTTACTCTCTTCTAATTTAATTTTTATTCCAAATTTTACCCAGGGTTGTCTCGGACGATTAGCTATCTCCCGCTAAAATTTTAGGAAATGTAATAACGTTTTTTTTTATGGCCCTTATGATCAATTAAGTTTTTTTCCCCATTTCAAGATGGCCGTTCTTGCCTGTGTTTCTTCTCGGCCAAGTTGGTTTCTTTCCCGCGTGCAGTGGTTGCTGGCCGCCATTTTCTTATTTTCTCGCTTCCTTCCCCCGTCGATCGAATGTTCTCGAAGTTTCCCGGCTGAGATGGCGCGCTCTGATTGGTCCCCGCGGCCGGCGTCTCTTCGAAGCTCCCCAAGCGTGGGGCGAAAAGCGTCATTCTGAAAGCTGGTGTGGTGCGGATAGGACGTATTCTTGTCCGGGTTTTTTTTTCATCGCATTTTTTTGAGGGCCTAGCTCGGTATAACAGTGGTGACTTCATCAAGAATCTCGATGTGAAGTGTTTACACGAAGGCCAGAGGGCCAGCTACTCCATGATCACCGTATAAATTTATTCTTTTTTGTGCGTAAGCACCCGGTGGCCCCACCACGTTTGTTTCATGTTCGTTTTTTTTTGGCCAGTATGCTTCCCCTCACTTCTGATGTGAATTGGGCTTAAGCCCCCACCAGCCGCTAGTGTTGATTCATCGAGAAGTCCCCGACGCCTGATCGACGTCCGGAATCCCCTTCAAGGAGAGACCAAGATGCCGGCTCCGAGAGACACCAGCGTCCGACCGTCTGTTCCCTGAAACACCGGGACCCGACCTGCCATTGGATCCGTGGGTGAGAACGCTCCGATTACGTTTTCTCTATCATCCTTATGCTACAAGGGATTTAAAATCAATAGCTAAATGTCTCTTCTCTTCAAGTAATGACCAGTGGTATAATTTCCTGTAACGCCATGTTTAAAATTTTTCTCTTGTTGTTAAATGATGTATGTTGATGCTGAGTTATTTTTTTTTCTTACCTAGTTAATTTTTGGAGTGTCATAAAATCTGTTTTATATTCTGGTTTGGCCTATGCTAATCTCTGTAATTGTTTGAGTTTTCTGCACATCAATGTATTTTGCTGCACCCTTTGGTGTAAAAATTGCTAAGTTCCCTTTTTATTCATTTTGGTAACTATTTAAACTCGCCTGTTGGATTGAAAAAGGTGGGGACTTGTTTGCCCAATTTTCTTTTTTTTTTTACCTTTTTTGATAGGATAAATTTTTTTTTATGCTGCAGCAGAGCCTTTAACTTAAATTTTGGATCCAATCGAGCTACTTTTGTCATGACAACTTTATTATGCATTTTCTTCTATTTTTCTATTTTTTTTTTGTTAAATCTACAAGGGCTAATAATTGGGTAATTAAAGCATTCTAGTATTTTTTGTCCTTGAGCAATTCTACCATGCGCTGTAAAACCCCTGCGCTGTGTTTACTTACTTTTCAATTTCTTTTTCTGATGTCGCGAGGCCACTAGCTGTTTACCCCTGTCATTGCTAAATAAAATTTGTGATTTGGTGATCAAATGCAATGTCTCTGTGTTTATTTTACCACTTTTCTAACACACACTTCAGGCAAGGCTGAGATCATTGGGTTATTTTCTACTCTATCGGTCACAACGCAATGGACAAAAATCTAAAATTTTTTTTTTTTAACTAAACTAAATTTTCACGGCAGTAGTAAGTAGAATACTACACTACTATTTACAACACATGAAATTATTTCTTTATCAGTCATGTAAGTTGCAGGAATTTCACATCCTAAGAATTTAAACATTCTAAAACACTATCCCCTTCTAAATATGTAGCAATGGTACTGAGGGCATTTTTCACAAAATCTAGAATTTTGCCACACTTTGCTTTTGCCTTAGCATTTGGAAACCCTGAAAATCATGTTCATCACTCTCCTCTGTTTCAATGAATAATGATGCTGGCCATAAATTATTCCATGCATTCACCAATGTATCTTTAGCTGCAGAGTCCCATGCACCTGCCAATAGAAAAATGTAGTCTCTAATGGTAAAGTTCTTATGAAATTCTTTGGCATCAGCCGATGGATTCAAGCATATAATTTTACCGCAAAAAAATCAGTCTTGTACTGGCACTTCATGCTGCAAATAATACCTTGGTCCATTGGTTGTATGATCGATGTCGTTTTAGGTGGCAAAAAAAGTGTACAGGCATTGTCCTTCCTCAATGTGCAATTATCTAGCAATAAAACAATTTTGGAGTTTGCAGGCAATCTTACATTATTGCAATGCCTTCTAGCTCCAATAACTAACTGATTCTCAAATCATTCTGTTATAATACTTCTCGTCATCCATGCTTTCTTGTTACTTGCACAATGAACTGAAAGGTTTTTACACTTTTTAATGCACATGGATGTGCAGATTTATTTTCAACTGAAAGTTTGCATTTATGAGTACCTGTAGCATTGCTGCAGACAAGAACAGTTATCTGTTCTTTTATATCTTTACAGCCTGATGGGCCACTTTCTTCGTGAGTCACTAGCATTTGCCTTGGAAGACACCGGCAGAACAAACCTGTCTCATCTGCATTATGAATCTGTTCTGGACTCAGATTTTCCTACTGTACTAGTGCTGAAAATTCTTCAGCAGCTTGGTTATCAGCAGACAACCGTTCATCATATGCTTTCAAATATCTTACGCCATGACATTTTTTGAAAGAGGCCAGCCTTTTTGAAGAAAAGATGTAGTTTTCCTCAATACTCATTTCTCTGTGCAGCTCTTTGGCTTTTTCAGAGAGCAGTGGAGCTGTGATAGGCACACCCTCACTCCTCCTCTCCTTGAACCATTCATATAATAATACATCATCTAGACTTTTTGATTTCGATCCTCGAATCGTTTTTCTGTCAGCTATCCATGAATTTGTGTATGTTGCATAATATTTCATTCTTTATGCCATAAACAGTCCTTGAACTGATGCCATATGACTGAGCTAGAAAGTTTACCAAAGTTCCGGAATCAAGCTTTTGAAGTATTTCAACTTTTGCAAGATCGTTAATGACACATGTTTTTGTTTATCTTTTCCATCCACACTATGCTTAATTCCATGCATGATGAAAATTGGAAAAATATTATTAAAAAAAAAATCAACACCAAAGAGCAGTGAATAAAAAATGAAAATCAAAATAATAATTCTCTTCCGTTGCAGTAATAGATTAGTCGTAGCAATATCAGAAATAATAATCATAACACATAACCATGCAGAAGTAGCAAGGCTGTTATGAACATGTATATCAGATTTATGTGCTTGGCTCAAAGTCCGCTAGCAAAGCTTCATTATCAAAACAGTAAGCTGTAGCAGCATCAGTTACCCATACAGTTATACGTCTTCCTATTGCCGATAAAGGTAAATAAGCACAATGTAGCTCAATGTACTTGCAATCTTTTCTGTCAGCTATGATTTCATTCATGCTTTCATGTTTTATTGTTAGGACTTTGTTAGATGGATTAAAAAAAATATTAATTAGAAATATGCAAAAAATATGAAAACTACTTAAATAACATAAAATTTCTTTTGTTGCTATCTTGAATTCCACATCGTAACTTACCTGTAATTTCCCAGTGTTACTTAACTGTTAACTGCAAGTTTTACTGCTTACATTTAAAAATTATCGCGAATTATAGAGAGTTGTGGATTTCAGAGAGTCAACTGTATATGAAAAATAATTTTCTAAAACTTTATTATAGTTGTATAGATAGCCTCCCACTGTTTGTTACCCTTGTTTATAGCTTGTTATCATCACTTATATGCATCATGTGGGTAAACAGTATGGCACAAAAATCTTTTGAAGTACATGTTTAAAAATTATGGTTCATGTACGCTAAAGTACATGTATATAACACACACACGAACATTATAGTATTGCTATATACAGTGAAACCTCTCTGAGTGGCCACCCCTATCAACAGCCGATTTTTTGGCTCATAGACTAAATGTTAAAATAACCCCTATCAGCGGCCAGCCGACCCCCTGAAAACGGCCACTGAGTGGGATCGCCCATCTCATTTTTCGGGAAATTCTACTCACTCCATGCTTTAATTCTGAGCGGAAAAACTCGAGGTCAGGTTTCTGGTTAAATATAAAACCCAGGAATAACTGGAATTCAATCTGTTATCTCCTTTGTATTCTCCCCATACCTTTAAGATGGGGGAATCCCTATTGCACCACCCATGGAAACTGAGGAGGAATTGGACAATCAGGCATTGAAGGTGTCCTAGAAATGAATTTTTGTCTCTTTCAGGTGCTAATTCCGTCCCTGAAGAGGAATTTCCCTCTGTAATGGCGAGCAAGCTAAACTTTCAAAAACAAGCGACTTTAGGGAAAATCCATGAAATTATCGAAAATTCAGAAGCAGTTACAAATCAAATGGAAGATTCTTTTTAAAGTAAAAAACAAACTTAAGAAAATGATTGTTTCAGAGAAAAGTAAAAATTTAAAACAGACACAAATTGTATCCTTTTTTAAAAATTTACGAAAACATTCAATAAAGTACTATTCTCTCTTAGGAAAAGTTTTAAATTTCATTTTAAATAAGGAATATGTGTCAGACTTGTTTATATTACGCATTATAACAATTATCTTACAATAGTATATAAAATCCTTCAGTGCAGCCAAATATTCTCGGAAGGTGGGATGGCCGCTCAGAGAAGTTTTACTGTATTAATTTTTCTTGACTGAGAGAAGGTTGCTGGGACTCAAAAGAAAAAATAATCCAGGGGGCATTTTACACAGGACAAAATCACCCCTTCTGCCACCGTTTGAAATAAAGACTAATAGGCTATGCTGGTGCATGGTGCATGTATGTTAATAAATTTAGAAGTATTGGATAACCATTCTTTTTCAACTTTACGTTTTCCACATCTGGAATTACTTAACAATAACCTGTATTTGAAATAATCTGCAGGTATGGGAACAAAATCTGTTGTGTTACAAATGTATTGGCCTAATCAACAGTACTCTACTAGTTTTCAGACCTTAAGTTTGAACCTGTGTTTTGTTAGTTTCATTTGCTTTCATTAACTCAAAGATATGTTTGTATTAGACGTTATACGAATCTATTAACAACTGCATATGGTGTACATATATTTTTTAAGAAGATTTTTTTCAGTAATAACTTGAATTTTTTATAGATACTCAAACTTAAATTATGGATTGAAGATTAAGTCTATCAATTATTTCCGTTACTTGCATTTATGCAGGTTGAATTTCATGCACAATAAAACAAAGTATACAGTTAGATGAAACCCTTATTATATGTCTTTTTTTATATTTGGGAGAAAAAATAAAATTGTTTATTCTATGTTAAATTGCTATGAAAAGCTTTAGTGTAAGCTATGTGTCCCCCCCCCCTCCCTTTCAATATGGGCTTTGTTTTTAGTATTAAATATCACGTCCATCAAAATAGTGTTTACTTAATTTTGGACCATTAAAAAACAGCAATCTTAAAAAACTAATGCCATACTACTACAGATTTTACTAGCACGTATGTTTGAAGCTGCTTGATTCTATTTCGAACTTTGAACTCGATATAATCACAACCATTAAAATCTTATCAGAGGGATTTTAGTTTATGTATGTGTGTTATATTTAATGTACTGTAAATAAATATGCAACAAATCTTTCATTCCTTTTTTATCGTTTGATATTTTGGCAGCCCCCCAAAAATGCTTGCAACCGGGCCTCTTCAGATAGAAGGCCAGCCCTGACAGCGACCAATGTAGTAGAGGCAAGGAGAGTATTGTGGAATACCATTTACATTTCTAACTGTGCAGGTTTTTGTATAAAATTCATAAAATCATCATGTGTACATACTATAACTAATTGAAATGAAATGTCACTTGTAAAGAAAAACACTATTTAGTTTGTTACGGAAAAAAAGTTACAAATGGAGGTTAATATGGAATAGATGGTTTAAACCATTGTAAAACTAACTAATGAATTTTGGTATAGAGACAGGGCTGGACTAACACTCCATCAGTCTGTGCCCCGAAATGGAATAAAAATAATTCAGGGGCTCAAAATTACCTAAACAAACTGAGAAAAAAAATCTCAGTGGAATTTATCTCGCTTCTGAATTTATTCGAAAATTTTCCAAAAAAAAAACCCTGATGAAACAATTTAATTTTATGTATTAGTATGTATTTATGTATAGTATGTGTTTATGTTTTACGTATATCTGGCAACAAACGCTGCATACTTATTTGATTTAAAATCCTCCCACTCCGTTAAAAATCTGTTAAAGAACTAACATTAAAGCCTCTCAGTGACACCAGATGGGAAAGTCATATTGATGCTGTAAAGCCATTGAGGTTTCAAATCAGCCAAACATATGATGCATTGCTTATGCAAATACAGCAATTCAAATTTCTTTGTTCTGTCGTCATATGGTATGAGGTATTGAATCATGTCAATCCAATTAATAAACTAATGCATGGTAAAAATTACGATATTTCATTGGTGATAAAACTTTAGGAAAATTCCAATCTTTTTTTTTTCAAAAATATATGATCAAACAATCACTTTAATGCTAACCTTGTCGATGCTGGCAAAATGGCATCCATTTTGATGCAGATAAGAATTTCGAATCATTACCAAGATATCGAGTGTGTCGGCGAAAATAACAATTTGATTATGAAAATCATGATGAGCCCATAACCGATACACAAGAACAATATAAAATTGATTTTTTTTTATTACCTGGTTAACACTGCAATCAATTCATTAGAAGAAAGATTTTCTCAGCTTCAGCATCATAATAGTTACTTCTGTTTTTTATATAATATACATAAACTAAAAGATGCAATTTTGGCCAACTGTAAGGATTTGAAAACCATTTTAATAGATGGGGAGTCATCCGATATAAACAGTTTGGAACTTTGTGATGAATTATAAGTGGTGTGTTCTCTCTTGAATAAAGATGTACCACCTTTAGAAGTCTTAAAATTAATTACGGAAATGAATTTTGCTCGAAATTTGAGCATTACTTTAAGAATTTTATTAACTCTGCCAATAAGTGTTGCATCTGGCGAGCGTAGTTTTTCAAAACATAAATTAATCAAAAATTATTTGCGGACAACACATCACAAACAAGATTGTCAGGAATTTAATTTAGATGTTTCTAAATTAATTAAAGAGTTTTCTGAATTATAAGTTCAAAAAAGAATTTGTCTGAAATATATTCCTGTTACCTTTCCCCCCCCCCCCCCACAATAAATTAAGTATTTTAAGTGAAATTTAATGTATTTGTGTCAATTACTGAATCAGTTTTTTTTTTCGGGGGGGGGGGGTTGCCCCCTCTGCTCCCCACCTTTAATCCACCCTTGGGGGGGCATTCACTAAAGAATAATGAAAAAAAGACCATAAAGCCTTTTTCTTTTTAAGAATGCTTAGCTTATACTGTAGTTCCATAGGGTGCAATCGTTTGCTTTTACACGTAGTGGTTCAAAGGCTAAATCTGGCCCAGATAGAGAGATGAGACCCTGGAGACGGCTATAGGCTACTTAGAATTTAAAATTTTTAATTATTTTTTTAAGTACTAATTTAAAACCATTTTTATGTTGACATGCTTGGTGAGTTTTGCCCATATGAAATGATTCATGTTTTGAGCTAACAGGAATGCTATTTACAGTAGAAGATCTTTATAACGCAAACCTCAAAATGCAAGGCTTTGCATTATCAGGGATGTTAACTCCAACATTCGATTTGGGAGCACCCCAGGAGTAGAAAAAATTTCATTTGGGAGCACCTCGGGAGCAGAAAAATTCCATTTGGGAGCACAAAAAATTTTGCTTCCGCGAGGAAAACTAAGATTTGGGATCAGAATTAACATGATTTTGGAGCATAAAATTGAAGATTTCTCACTGTGTTGACTCTAGAAAAAAGGCCCGCCTGGGGGGAAATTTCAAAAAGGGCACCCTGTTCTCAGAAAGGGCACTTTGGGGTTCCACGAGAATGTACAGGTAGATAACATATCTACAAACTGGTTTGAAACTATCTGATCCCCGAAAATTTAACATGTAGAGTTGTAATATGTGTTCTGACTTACAATGCATAGTTAGATTTTTTCCAGTTTGTCTTTAGTTTTCCCCCCCCTACCCCCCTTCTTTTGGAGAAAATATCCTGTAGAAGTAAATGTAAGTGAAATAGGAAAAATGATTTGTTGATAATATTTTGCTCTAAACATGACATAAATATGTGAATTAAATCTGTACATAACTAGAGGTTTTTGATTTAAAAAAAAAAAGAAGTTTTAATCTAAGTTATTTTGAATTTTTCTGCTTAATTTTTTTCCCTCAAAATTACGTGATGTAGATGTTTATTATTTATAAGAATAGTACATTTATTGAAGAAGGTTTCAGAAATTTTTAGCCAGACATGATTTGTTAGGAAGTAGGGGAAGGCAGAGGGACTGTTAATTTTTGTTCCTCAATTTTATCACACTATCACTACTGGACCACATTCATATATGATATTTCACCTATATTGGTACAAACTCTTAAACAGAAAAGGACTGTCAGTGTAAGTGGATTAGGATAGATGTGTTTAGCATGTAATAAAAGTAATAAAATTTCTGCAGTGCAGGATGTATAAAATTTAATAATATAAATCAGAATTTTATTTAAATTCTTTTGTTCGCAATAATTATTGAATGATTACCAAGCAAAGATTTTTAAAGACGAACTCTGGAATAATGATTGTTTGATAATTAGCAACTACTTATTTATCAAACGTAACTACCGATATTTGAGGATTGACAGATGGAATCGCAAATTTTTAGATAACTTAAGAAAATTTTGATTTTCCCAACCGTATTTTCTTCCCCCAACTCCTAAGTGAAATGCCCAGGTAGTTCTGCCGGGCCGATCGGGCTTCTCATTGAGTCAGCAAAAACAAAACATACTAGAGAGGCCCCTTTTCGGGTTACTCGGCTCGCGCAAATGCAAAGACAATGAAAAAGGCAGTAACAGTATTTCGATCTGAAAGAATAGAGTATTTGAAAAAGGCATTTGTGGGAAAGATCCGATTTTATAGACGGTTTTCGTGAAAGGGCCGCAAGCAGGAGGGCGTATAAAGATGAGAAATAGGGCCGCCGGGCGCTGCGCCCTGCAAAATCAATCTAGAGTCAACACTTACAATAAATGCAAATAAGAAAAGCAAAGTTTACAAGCGTGGCAAAAAATTAACAAAGAGTCAAAATGACGTATTCGGCGCAGCTCGGCGCAAAAATCGGCTAAAAGCGCAGTTCGGCGCAAGATTTGCGTTTCGGAGCAGCTCGGCGCAGAATTAACATCCCTGCATTATATAGAATTTTATGTTATATAGATCATTTTACACACATCATCAACTTACTTAGAAAATATGACAAAATGTATCTGAAAAAGATGAATATTAGTACTTTAAAATAATTTTCAAGTACAAATACTACTAAAAAAACAAACAAACAAATATATACAATTAAATATTTAATATTTACGTAAAAAAATGAAATTAGTATTAAAAGCGTTAAATTTAAGTTTGCTTGTTAAACAACACCTCAATTTTGCTTTGTTTTAGACTGTACAATCTCTTGTCACATAATTTTTGTTGCAGCCTGTGCACAGTTAATAATTTGTCTTCAGTTATACAGTCTTGTGTTTCCAGGAATTTCTTCAGACACTTGAGAGTTTTTCGATTTCCTCTCCAGAATCTGATTCTGTTTCAGAATTGGTACTTTCTTCTATGTTCAAAACAGAGGAAAGGATTTCTGCATCTGTTAAATGGTTAACAATTTGCAATTCATCATTCGTTTTTAAAAACTCAAGGATGTTTTCTTCTGTCAGGCTTGGTGCTGCGAACGCCTAGTGTCACCCCTCTACGCCGCATTTTTTAAAATTCTGCTCTGAAGAGGAGAAGAGAAGGTGCTGATCGGACCACACAGGTGCCGATGTTACGCTATAAGTTAAAACACGCTACGTATGATAATTATGTGTTAAATTAATATGCAATCTATGATAAGTTTTTCTAACGAGAACCCTGTTGTAAATAATGTATATATAGTTTGTCTGTGTAAATAAATTATATTAGTGTAATAAAAGGGAGTATTAAATCAAGCTACCTACAACACAATCCTGCGACGTAAGCAAAGAACCCCGCCGCGACATCTTCCTGTAGGTTTACTAGCTGGTTACAACTATTTCGTGCATACTGCATTAATTCAGCAGCTTTGATTTTTGCCAATGATGGCTTAAATCCACGAAATTCTTTTTCATTATTCTCTGTTCCAAAAAAAAAAAACAGTGATTCTGGCCATAATTTGTGCCAGGAATTTACAAGAGTTTCCTGGTTTACTAAATCCCAGGCATCAATCAACATATACAAACAATGCTGAATATTGAACTCTTTTTTGAATTCGGCAATCATATTTGGACGAGCTTCTAAGTTTAGAAGCCTACTAAGGAAAGCACTTCTATAATTGCATTTAAGGCTGTTTACACCCTGATCCATAGGCTGGATTAAAGATATGGTGTTGGGTGGCAAAACCAATGTTCTGACATTAGGGGCTACGAGTTCAGGATGAGAAGTGCAATTATCCATCAACCATAAAATTGTGCTGTTTGCAGGTAAGCCAATTTTATTGCCATACTTCCTTAACAAAATGATTCTGGAACCATTCAATACACAGTTCTCTTGTAATCCAAGCTTTGGTATTGTGCTTGTAAATTACAGGAAGAAGGCCACATGAATGCTTTTATAGGACGTGGATTGGCACTTTTCCCTACAACAAGAACTCGATATTTGTTTTGGGCTTCTGCTACATTACTGCAAACAAGCACTGTTATTCTTCACCTGTCGTCTTTACTGCAAATGGTTCCTTTTCCTCAGCACATAGAAAAGTATTAGGAAGTATATTATTGCACCAGAAAAGGCCAGTTTCATCCATATTGTATATTAATTCTGGCAAAACTTTTTCCTCTTCAAATATTTTTTTTGAATTCTTCAATAAATTCTTCCGTTGCTATTTTATCAGCAGAAACTTTGTTACCAGTTGCTTTCAAGTAGCGTACGCAGTGCCGATTTTTAAAATTTAGTCAGCCAACCAGAATATTCACAAGGAACGTCAACATTCAATTCCTTGTGCAGCTCTTTAGCTTTTTTGCACAATATTGGTCCCGTTACTGGTATATTTTCAGAGCGCCACTGGAGAAACCATTCATATAAAACAGCATTTAAATCGGCCGATTGTGCTTCCCTCATTCTTTTCTGATTCACAATCCTTTTACTGCTATCCATTTTGGCATAATATTGCAGTATCTTATCACGATTCTCTTGAATGCCATACCAATTTGCTATATACTTAGCAGTATATCCTTATCTAATAATTTAAGGATCTCAACGTTTTGAAGAATTGTTAGGATTACAAGTTTTTTAGTTTGTCCTTTTGACGATTCACCGAATTTTGCATCCATTTTTGATTTCACAAAATCAATAAAATAAAAATGATAAAAGTGGCAGTTGATATAGATTTTAGGACGTGTAATAAACAAAAAGCAGATAAATAACAGCATGGTGGTCGTACAGTAAATAAAAGCATTGAAGCTGATGGGTTTGCATTGCCATTTTATTGAAAGTAACTTTGTTATCTTGCCTCCCGTAATTACTCTCTCTGTTTCTATGGCGTTTGTTCCCTGGTCTATCATCTGCACAGTGTGTGATGTCACCTTTCGGTAGGCAAAACAAAACTAACAATTTTTAAGAGTATTTTTATACATTTACAAGTTGTTAATTAAAAGAGCAAAAGATTAAGTCGTGCCTCAAAATCAATCCATGAGAGAATGCAGTTTAAAAAAAATGCAGATTGTAGAAATTCCTTAACTGCGATTTTTGCTATTTATATTCGCAATGTCAGTGCGATTTATGGAGAACTGCGGTATATCGATCTTCTACTGTACTTCAATGAAGAATTGTGTGCATTTGAAAAACATTAAATACCATGGAAATTATGCCAGTTCTATCTATCTATAATGATAAAAATGAATGTTCTCCAGGCAAATGTACAGAATGTAGAGCTTTGAAAATTTGAATGTATAAGCCCATGACTTCGGTAATGTGCACCTGAGGTTCAGAAATCTGAAAGTTTAATTACTTTTTAAACTATTAATTAAATACTACATTTAGGTGGTCATGCTTGGCGAGTTTTGTCCGCACAAAATGATTTATGCTTTCGAAATAAAGCAGAAATATTATTAGCAGAATTGTGTGCATTTGAAAAATGTGAACAGGCATGGAAATGTGTTTCTTAAAATTCATAAATTTCCAAATCCTACTAATAACATACATGTGTACATTTGTGTGTTTGGGACTAAATCACACAAAAATGGCTGAACAGATTTGGATAAAATTTGGAATGAAGATAGCTTCTTATACCCTTGATTAACATACAGACAACCTTTCATGCATGTAGCATAAATAATTCTTTTACAAAGACACTCAAAATAATTCTAATACATTACACTCTATGGTCATTTTGTAAATACTGAACCGATTCTAGAACTTTCTTCACTGATAGAAAGTTATACTATTCCTGAGTATTGTTGTTTGTTTGTGGATTAAGGCCGGTTGACTGCACTAGGGTCCTAGGCTTATATGGAGAATGCCCTCTGTGGGGGACTTTCTAAGGGATCCTATCCCATATTTACATGAGGTTTTGGAGAAAACCACAGAAAACTCCAGGGTTTGAACCTGGCACTTCCTGCCTTCCAGTTTCGAGAGTAGAACCTCTCAGGCACTGGTAGGGCCTTGAGTTTTATAGGCAGCCTTTTCTGCATATTTCACATATAGTTCTTTTTCAGGGATACTCATAAGAATTACATAACACTTTTTGTGTATTTTTGTAACTACTGAACTGATTCCTTAACATTTTTCAGATAGAAAGCTACACTATTCCTCAGCATTATATGCTAAAATTCATGCATGTAGTACAAATAGTTCTTTTACAGGAACACTCAAAATAGTTCACAAATAATTATAATTGTCTCTATTCGCTAAATGCATAAAAAAATCTAGTTACTCTGCATACTCTCTTAATTTAAATGAAGTGTACTACCATGTATAATACTTCATTTAAAATAAGTAAAAAAGAAATATTTAAAAACAGTCACTTTTGTCTATATTGCAAATATATTTGCTATTCACACATGCTTCATTTCTCTCTGGACTTAATTTTAAAGCCAACACAGACGAAGTCACGGGTAACAGATAGTAAAACCATATTCTTAAGATTATGTTCAAATAATTTCTGCTTTGAGACTGGCCACACATGGCTAAGCCACACGAAAGAGTTACTTCAGAATGCTGAGAAATACCAATATTTTTTAAGATTAGTCAAAAAGTAAGTATTCTGTTCAGTGGCGGCTTGTGACCTGTTTCAGTGGTAAGGCCCAAAAAAGAAAAATTGTGGCAATTAAAATCAGGAAAATATATATATTATTTATAGAGCAGCCTACACCAATCCCCTGTACACACAGTAAGTATTTAAAATTTTTCAAATGCAAATGACTATCAATATTACTATACAACTTTTGCTATTTTTCACCTGATTATGTTAACATAGAAAAGTTTACTCCATCACTAATCAAAAAGCCATGTTTAATTTTTATTTAGTATTTATGTCTTTTATAGCTGCTTGTTCATACTTTTTAAATAATTTATTTAAAAATTAATAATAACATAAAATCCATTTACATTTTAAAAGGTTAAAATGTAATACGGAGGTATTCCATAGTTATTTGATAAAAATATTACCACGACCTCCGGAGATATATATTTTGGCTGCCCATCCTCACAGCTGTCTTCAGTCTGTTGTTCCCGTGGGGATGATGTTCTTCCCCGCCTCTTCTTCCTTCGCGCCGTTCTTATTGTGCATGATGTCACTCCATGCTTTATCCACAGTAGCGTGCGTTATGTCGTTGATTGAGAAATGCGTTTTTGATTGCTATGAAGTTGGGAGTGATTTTGAAATATAGACAGTCCTTCAGGAAATTTATATGTTGAAATTCTCTTACTTTACGCTTGGAAATGCTTCTTCTATATCATAATTTGAGGGCAGACATCTGGAGCCAGGTGACATCGGTTTGTTGACTTGTAAATGCTGAAGCTGCATTTCCTTGATGACATCCATATAGATATAGGAGGTGCAGATAAAACTTGTTAAAACAAGATAAAAACCATAAAATAGCCTGGTACTGGCTTGCATATTAAAAGGTTAAAATGTAATATGAAGTTATTTCATGTATTCCATAGTTATTTGATCAAAATATTACCACGACCTCCGGAGATATATATTTCGGCTGCCCATCCTCACAGCCGTCTTCAGTCTGTCGTTCCCGTGGGGATGATGTTCTTCCCCGCCTCATCTTCCTTCGCGCCGTTCTTATTGCGCATGATGTCACTCCATGCTTCATCCACGGTACTATTGAAACTCTTAATGTAGAACCTTTAAGTAAAGACCCCACCCCTACAATTATAAATAAACTCAAAGATCTTATTAAAAATGGAAAATGGCCAAACGAAACCCCTCCCAACTTTGATAATTCTGCTGCAATAGCTCCCCGCATTTTCGCTAAATTTAAAGACCACAAAAATCCTCCCTCACTCAGACCTATTGTTAGCAAATGTGAAGGCCCAACTTACACGCTCGAAAAATATCCTTTTAGAAATAATCCCTCCCCCCGATTATGTACTGAACTCCACTAATGACTTTTTAAAACACTTAAACGATTTTACTCTCAAAGAAAACGAAAATATGGTCAGTTTTGACGTTATTAATCTTTACCCATCCATAGACATTAATGAAATGATTCCCATAATAAATAAACAAATAGCCCTAAACTACAAAAATGAAGAAATTAGCAATACTCTAACAAGAGCCATAAACCAACTTTTGACTAACTCATACTTTCAATTCGATAACCATTTTTACAAACAAACACAGGGTGTCCCAATGGGGTCACCAATTTCAGGAATCGTGGCTGACTGGAAAATGCGCCTTCTTGAAGATAAAATTCACACTAATTTTAACCAATCATTTCGTTTGTGGGTACGATACGTTGACGACATTTTTGCCATAGTAAATGAAGACAAACTCTTAGATAAATTAAACAGCCTAGACCCTAATATAAAATTCACCTACGAAACTGAAACTAATAACTCCATAAACTACCTCAATGTTAGAATTATGAAAAATAAAAATCTCAAACTGCAAACCACAGTATATCGTAAACCCCTAAGTAACACAGCAATAGTTAATTTCAAATCAAACACACCTTTTAATTATAAAATAGCTGCCATCAGATCCTACATAGATCGCGCATTAACAGTTTGTTCGAATGAAACCCTTTTATAAGAAGAATACAAATTATTAATAAACAATGTCAGGAAGCAAATTACCCACAGCATATTTTTAATAAATTGATCAAAGAAAGACAAAAGAAACTCAATACAATTAGCAATAGACAGAAACCCAAACAAAAATTCACTACCGCTATACCTTTTTGCAGGGAAGCTGCTAATAAAATATCACACTCAGCCCTGAAGAAAAATATTAGAATTCCAATCAAACCAAATCAAAACATTTTTCAACGCATCAGATCCGAAAAAGACCAAATAAAACCCACAGACACCGCAGGTATTTATAAAATTAACATAAAAAATAACGAAAACAAAACTACCGGCTGCTACATTGGGGTCACTAAAAGAAAAATTAAAGATCGTCAAACAGAACATATTAACGACATTAAATTCAATAGAGAATCAACAGCCTTATCCCGCCTCGCACTAAACACCTCTATTACAATAGATTTCCAAGCAATACAAAAAATAGCCAATTTCAATAACCACACATACGCTTATTTACGAGAATCATTAGAAATATTAGCAACAGAGGGCAGCATCAACGACATGACGCACGCTACCGTGGATGAAGCATGGAGTGACATCATGCGCAATAAGAACGGCGCGAAGGAAGAGGAGGCGAGTAAGAACATCATCCCCACGGAGTGACAGAATGAAGACGGCTGTGAGGATGGGCAGCCGAAATATATATCTCCGGAGGTCATGGTAATATTTTTATCAAATAACTATCCATTTACATATTGCTTTTCGTAAATCAAGAAAACAAAACAGAAAAATCTGATGTGGAAAACTCATGACTTCCTTGCACGTCTATTAAAGCAAAAATATTTTTGACGCACTTCATTTAAACTCATTTGTTTGAAAGAGATAAAATATCAGTAATAGTAAGGTATAGCGATTTCTAGCCAAATATTTCGATATTGGCAAGCAGAGTTCAGTTTGAACGATTTCCTTCTGACACTTTATTTGGTGATATTTCACCAGAAGCTGACAAGCTTGAGATAATTTGTGAGATTTTGGGGATAGCCAAAGTAGTCATTGACCACAGACTTTGAATGAATTGAATGCATCCATACATCTTAATGTATTTAAAGTCATTTGGCTCATGCTGTAAATAAATTCCCAGTCGATTGCAGTCAAAAAAGATATTGAAAACAGTTAGATATTACAATAGTTCTAACTACAAAAGTTCAAAGTTCTACAGGTTAAAGTTTTAGAGTTATACAAAATACGAAACAATTTTTGATGCCAAATTTGGTGATATTTTGCAAAAACTTGCCAAGGTCCACGAGATTTTGGGCATGTACCAAACAATGACTGTCTACAGTTGTATTATATTGAAGATGTCCATAGACATTAAAGTATTGAAATTCTTTTTGGTGGTCCTGCAAATAAACTCTCCAGTAGATTGGAACCAAAAATAGAGATGCACAACTAGATCTTACAACAATCTTATATATGAAATTTCAACATTCTACGACTAATAGTTTTTAAGATTTGAGAGTTAAATATGTACACATGTACACCAAAAGTCGCCAAGCTTGGCGACTTTTGGAGTAGTTCATGAGGGAGGCACATGACCGTGGTCGGACCATTACCTAACTTATATAGTAGGACGATATTGTGCTTGAAATGGATGAATGTCCCTAAAATTGCCATTGACCATAATTGTATTGGAAATTTTTTGAGTGTTCCCGTAGCAGAACTATACATGATAAAGACACTTTCTTAAATGGAGAAATTCATTTTGCAACTCTTAACAGCATATATCACATCTGAGTCGTTTGAAATAGCCCAATACCCCGAAAATATGATATAACGAATCTCGGCCCATGGAGCGTAATGTATTTCGAATCTTTCGGGCAGTCCTGTAGATAAACTATCCAGTCGAATGGAACCGAAAGGGGAGGTGCACAATAATCTAAAATATAAAGTTTCAACATTCTACGCCTAATAGTTTTTGAGATATGCGAGTTTAATGAATTTCGGCCCATAGAGCGTAATGTATTTTGAATCTTTTGGGCAGTCCTGCAGATAAACTATCCAGTCGAATGAAACCGAAAGGGGAGGTGCACAACTAGAAGTTACAACAATCCAAAATATAAAGTTTCAACATTCTATTCCTAATAGTTTTTGAGATATGCGAGTTTAATGAATTTCGGTCCACAGAGCATAATGTATTTAGAATCTTTTGGGCAGTCCTGTACATAAACTATCCATTTGATTGAGACCAAAAGGGGAGGTGCACAACTAGATCATAGAGCAATCCTAAATATAAAATTTCAACATTCTACGACCAATAGTTTTTGCGATATGCGAGTTACATACATACGTATGTATGTACAGATGGCATGGAAAAACTGGCCAAAATAGACTCGCCGCTGGTCAAAATGAGTTGCAGATGCATTTATATGATCGTGCATGCTAGCTTATGATGAGATGCATCAAAAAAATTCTTAAAAGTAAATTTAGAGGTAGTCAAAATCGTTTTTTTCGTCGAAATTTGGCCCCCGAAATTTTTGGGGATCATGTTACTTCCTTATACTCTGTACAAGGAAGTAAAAGTATCTAACTCTACTGCAAAAATTCGATTATGCAAATAAAAAATGATTTCCAATTGAGCTCAAAATTTCGCCAACAGCTAGGGAGTGGCAAAATTTCTCCATACAGTCGTGTAGATCACCATTTGAGGATCCAAAGACAGCGCCAAATAAGCTGTTTGTATTGGTTTTTGTGCTCAATGTCAAATATGTCAACCCAGTAAACAGAGTAAAGCCCATGGCCCATGCATAGTTTAAATAAGGAAAAATCGTAACTGTCGCTTGCTCAGGTGTTTTAATTAATGGATACTATTAAAATAGAGTAAAATGTGTGCATTTTTTCAATAAAGGTGAATTATTAAAAGAATTGTTACATATTAGGAAGAAATTATGATTTAGATGGTGGTTAATCGGTTGGGCTAGGCTGCTCTGCCCCCCTAATGATGAGCTGCCAATGGTTCTTTTACGGAAGGAAAAAATATTACAATTTTCTGATGTTAGAATTTATAGCAATCCTTGATGTGGTCAAAACCAAGTTCATCATTAGGTAGAATTTCTATAGCTTCATAAATTGGCAAAATGAATCTGGGTAATTACAAAGACAAAAATACTCATAGGGAATGCTTATTACTTAATTATTTCATGTAAGCATGAAATAATTCGAATTCGAGATTTTGGTGTATTTACACGTTTTGAGGTCTTCTGAATTCATTTATGCTATTTTTACGAGATGCATGTATGTGTATGTGAGTGAACACAATAGCTCCTAAACGAGGCATTCGATTGAGCTGAATTTGGGTATGTATGTTATAAACCACCGTCGCAAGACCAGTATTGATTTTGGTGTGTATAGGACTTATAGTATATCAACAGGGCTATGACAAAGATTTCTTTTACATTATGGCCTATGGGAGGAAATTCTTGAAAGTGCGCTAGCGTTTAAACGGTACATTCGATTGAGCTCAAATTGGGTATACATGTTATAAACAACCATCGTAAGATCGGTACTGATTTTGATGTGTATAGGACTTATAGTTTTTCTACAGGGCTACGACAAAGATTTCTTTTACATTATGGCATATGGGGAGAAATTCTTGAAAGTGCACTAGCATTTAAACGGCGCATTCGATTGCGCTTCAATTTGGTATAATGTTTAAATTATTCATCTATTAAAAATTATTTAAATGCTTGGTAATGATCTTAATTGTAAGTGTTCGGAAAGTCGAGTGGAGTCACTCCAGATTTTTTTTACTTTCCAAACATGTACCATGTAAGGAAAGTATTGTAATCATGAAAAAATTCGACTTCGAGATTTTGGTGTATTTATACGTTTTGAGGTCTTCTGAATCCATTTATGGTATTTTTATGATATGTATGTATGTGTGTATGTGAGTGAACACGATAGCTCCTAAACGTGCCATTCGATTGAGCTCAAATTAGGTATATACTGTAAATTCCGGCATATAACGCGCACTTTTCATACAAAAAATAAGGTCGAAATTTAAGGGTGCGCGTTATACGCCAGTTATAAAAATGATAAATTTAAAAATAAGGAACAGATGAGTACAAAAAAATGAGATTTCTACATGTACCTGAATGTTGTTTATTTAAAAGAAATGACACACCTTATGAACTTCAATCTTCATTATCGGACAGCTTATAAAGTTCATCATATTCATCTTCCGTCATATTTTCAGGCACATGATCAAATTCAGTTTCATCTTCACTATCATTGTTACTCTGATCCATAAATAAATAGTTATCATGCGTTTCATCTAGATCGTTCGATATACTACATTTTTTAAATGACTTTTTAATTATGTCACGTTTAATTTCATCCCATGCTTGTATTATCCATTCGTACACTATTTCTAGACTAGCATGACGGATTTCACCTCCTTTCGTAAATGTTTTGCTCCTTCCAACATCCACGTATTCTAAAATCGTTTTAAATTCCTTAGAATGGTTTATTAATACAGACATCTAAAGATTGAACTAATGGCATTAATCCGCCTGGAATAACTGTGTTACACTATTTCATTAATTTCTTTGTATTATCCGTTAAATGCGATCTGAACACATCCCAAAGTAAAAGACTTTCTGGATTCCATAGGACAAGTCTGTGATTGCAAAGTAAAGGGTGCGCATTTTACGGAGGGTATACATAAAAATTAAAAAATGAAGTTTAAAATTATAGGTGTGCGTTCTACACCGGTGCGTGTTATATGCTGGCATTTACGGTATGTTACAAACCACCGTCGCAAGACTGGTATTCATTTTGGTGTATATAAGATTTCTTTTACATTACGGCCTATAGACTAGTGATGTAACAAATATTCGGCCACTATTCGGTATTCGGCTGTTTTGCCGAATATTCAGTTGGCCGAATTCTGAACAGGTTTCGGCCGAATATTGCTACATATTCGCCTGAATAATTTTAGGAGAAAGAGAGAAAAATATTTTTTTTAAATGCATTTACAAATAATACTGCTTAGTTATACTTCAATGAGTTAATCACATATAATAAAATATCCTAATTTATTGAATTTTAAGCTGAATGAAACATAATCTAATGCAATAATAATATTACAGAAATGCAGACTTTTCTACTTATTGACATTACTTGACTTTATTTTTTAATTTCTTTTTTGGGTAGGGGTAGAAGGAATTTTTTCAGATCCTTAATTACAAGCATAATTTTGAAAAGCTGCTAAATATATTTTGCTCAGAGTCTGTAAAACCCAAAACATGATGTGATTATGTATAGTTACCAGATTAATGACATTTAGCATAGCATATTTATTAAATTATGAATATCTCAAAATATAATTATGATGTTATTAGTGTTTAACTTTGTAAAATATATTTTATCATGACCAATATTTTTTTAGTTTTCCAGATAATATACTGTTGTTTGTTTTTAAGTACCTACAAATAATATAAAGTGAATTTTAATTAATCTTTATTCAGTATTTAGTTACAAAATTGAAAAGCAATATTTTATTTACAGTTAAAATCAAATTTTAAAAAATGCAATATTCGGCCTAAATTATGAGTCGAATATTCGGTATTCGGCCTGAGCTATTAGCCGAATATTTGGTATTCGGCCAAATCACTATTCATTACATCTCTACTATAGACGGAAATTCTTGAAAGTGCACTATCATTTAAATGGTACATTCGATTGAGCGCAAATTGGGTATATATGTCATAAACCACCGTTGCAAGACCGGTATTGATTTTGTTGTGTATAAGACTTATAATTTTTCTAGAGGGTTACGACAAAGATTTATTGAATTTTTGAGAGACCGGTATTGATTCTGATGTGTATAGGACTTATAGTTTTTGTACAGGGCTACAACAAAGATTTCTTTTACATTACTGCCTATGGGGGGAAATTCTTCAAAGTGCGCTAGGGTTTAAACAGTACATTCGATTGAGCTCAAATTAAATATATATTTTATAAACAACCATTGTAAGATCAGTATCAATTTTGATGCATATAGGACTTACAGTTTTTCTACAGGGCTAAGATTTGTTTTATATCATGGCCTATGGGGGGGGGGGAATTCTTGAAAGTGCACTAGCGTTTAAACGGTACATTCAATTGAGCTCAAATTGGGTATATATATTATAAACCACGATCGTAAGACCTGTATTGATTTTGGTGTGTATAGGACTAGTTTTTCTACAAGGCTATGAGAAAGACTTCTTTTACATTATGGCATATGGGGAGAAATTTTTGAAAGTGCACTAATGTTTAAATGGTGCATTCGATTGAGCTTCAATTTGGTATGTATGTTTGAATTATTCATCGATTAAAATTTATTTAAATGCTTGGTAATGTTCTTAATCTTAAGTGTTCGGGAAGTTGAGTGGAGTTCCTCAAGATTTTTTATTTTTTAAGCAGAAAAATTTCCCACTGATTTTAAATAACTACAGTAATACCTCATCAAAAGATTTCCAATATTAGACTTTCTTCTTTAGCGTACTTTTGCATGTATATAAATTTTATCTAAGAAATCAAGTTATATAAACAATGAAAAATAATTAAAGTGAATACAAGCTAATGAATCTTAATTGCAGAATTTTAGTTGTGGGTAGAGGTCTGTATGATCAAAGAAATCATGTCAGTAGCGGTGACGACTGCTAAATTATATAGTCTACACTTATTTAGTCTAATTTTTTTTCAGTGCTAGTACTACTCATACTGGATTAGTGATGGGTTGGTTTAATAACCAGCTACTGTATACATACGTCCATACAGCAGTATTATATGTTAAATGCATGAGAACAAACATGCCCATAGGCAGAGAGAAGATGTACTACTACCACTTTTCAATGAGTTGCATGATATGAAAGAAATATTAAAAAAAGCTTTCAGGCTTTCAACACTATCACATGAGTTATCCATGGTAATAATTTTTTATATCATAAAAGTTGTATTTAAAATGAATTCTGAGGAACACTAAGAATAAACACAGCTCTTGCCACTTGTATATTTGAACTAAAATGTGGCCACTGCTTCCGCTCAAGTTATTGTAAAACTTAGTATTCTAAAAGTTGTTCATGGACCAGCAGAGTATAGCTCAGGTCACCATATATGGTATTTAGAATTAAAGCGTCATACCTGGAGTTTTTCCCTGGAGTTTCTTTCCTCATCAGCAAGGCAGCAAAACTTTCTATATTAACCATCTCAGTGTTCAATTTGTGGACCAAAATTGCTTCAAAAATTGTGTATTTTTTGCTCTTTCCTGTCTTGAAAACAGACTTAGTGAATTCCACTTCTCGTAATTTGAACAGATCATTTACTTATCCTCACAAAAACTTGCCTCTCCCAGACCACTTTTTGTTTTTAGGGTGGCTTCTACAAACAATCTGACGGTCTTGCCATGGGCAATCTTTTTAGAGATGAGACGGCTCAGCCCGAGCCCGAACCCGACTCGGGCTCTGTAATTCACGATTGCATTCGGGCTCGAGCTCGTGAAAAATTTCTTCTTTGTTGAACATACTCCTTGAAACAGATTTTAAAAAGTGATTCATGAGATAAATAGACGTACTTATTTCAAAAAATAGCGGCACGGGGGACTAGAAGGTGTTTGAAGCTCCAAAATTTATTGTATCCTCTTAATGAAGTAGTTAATTTTATTTGTCTTTAGCTGAAATTTCGGGCTTGGGCTCCAACTTTAATAATATTGCTCGGGCTCGGATTAAAAGTCTTCGGGCTCGGGCTTCAAAAAATGAGCCCGAACTCATCTCTAAATCTTTTGCCACCTGTTCTTTGTGATATTTGCATGCACTATTTTGAATGCAATCTTTTTAGTAGATTCTCTTTCCCATGCTGGGTTCGTTATGTAGATGACACTTTTACTCTTATTGAGTGTATGCCCACAATATTAAGGGCATTCTCAAAATCATGACATCTGTTGATAAAAATATACAATTAACCTTTGAAATTGAAAATAATCCCCCCCCCTTCTCTCTACACTCTTATGAAATATGATAATAATGTTTTTCTACTTCTGTTTACTGCAAACCTTTTTCAGTTTGTTCACCACATGCTCAATCCGGTCATCCTCCAGCTCAAAAAATGGCTGTCTTCTATTCTTTCACTGTGCTTTAAGCATCTGTTCTGACAATAATTCCTTACATTCTGAGACTAAATACCTCAAAGCCGTGGACAAAGACTACAATTCCTCAATAATCGATCATGCTTTGAAGAAAGTAAGTAATCTCTGTAAAGTCGTATCATCCCAACTACCATCCCCTCCCACTACTAAAGACACAATTGTTCTACCTTAATTTAAAAGCAAAAAGACGGATAGAATAAAATCATTAAAAACAGTTAAAAATCCGTTTGTAGCACACACTGTAATAAGCAGGTGGCATGGAGATTTTGATATTTTTCTTGGCTCCTTCATTTGTAATTTTTAGAGTGGCTCCCCAGCAGTAGGGAATGGCGTTGGTAAATTTTGGTTTCAGGTTTTGATAGTTATTAATTTGTTCCAGTTTTTTGATTCTCTTTTTGAATAGGTTTTTGACGATTGATTTTGGGTAACCTGCGTTTTTACATTGTGTTTTAATAAATTGGAGTTCTTCATTGAATAGTTTTTCTTTTGAGCATACTGTAATTGCGCGATTGACATATGAGTGTATGGCGGCTATTTTGAATTTGTATGGAATTTTTGAATTAAAATGTACTATTTCATTATTATTGGTGGCTTTTCTGAAAACAATAGTATTGATATTATTGTTTTGATCTCTATTGATTTTGACATTTAGGTAATTTATGGTGGCATTTTTCTCTATTTCCATGGTGAATTGAATGTTATTGTCTATTGAATTGATTTCTTTGAGGATATTTTCGGTTTCATTTTTGTTAATTATTGCAAAGATATCGTCGACGTAGCGAAACCATGTTTTTATGTGGTTGGATAGTTTATCGAATTTGGCCCTCTCCACTAGCAGCATTTTCCAGTCTGCGATGACACCTGAGATCGGCGACCCCATAGGCACGCCTTTCTTTTGTTTGTAGAAATTATGATTAAATTGAAAATATGAGTTGTTAAGAATAAGATTAAGGGCACTATTTATTGTAGAGGAGGTAGCGTTATTGTCAATGTTGGAGGTAATATGTTTATTGATTATTGCATTCATTTCTTGAATATCTATAGAGGGGTAAAGGTTAGTGACGTCAAAGCTGACGAAACATTCCTGTGAGTTTATTGTGATGTCTTTAATGCGTTGAATAAAGTCTTCAGTTGAGGATAAAATATTGTTACTTTGGGGCATGAGCTCTTGTAGGATGGGTTTTCAGGGTGTCTACCACATAAAGTAAGCTTGATTTCTTGACCTTTTCTTGACCATAACAAATATGAAATTCTAATATCAAAAATACCTCGTACAAGGGATGCAGAATATGTCCTATCCGGCGATCTAGGATCGGGGGAAATTTTGGCCATCTGGGGAAAATTTTGCAGAAAAATATACAACTGATTTTGATTTTAACAATAAATTACAAAATTCTTAAGAGTTTTTCTTTCCCCTTCCCATTTTTAAAGAGAGTTTTTTTCAACCTGTGGTGATCAGCCGTTTGCTTTCTGTTAACTTGGAATAATTGCTATTTTGTAAATGCGTTTGTAGCTTGTATATTGCAAATCTTTTTACATCTATGCTAATACAGAACTTATGCAAGTCTATAACATATCATAAAATTTTAGGGTAATTTTCAAATGGATTGAGGGAAATGTTGAGAGTAAAAACATTTTCTGCACCCCTGCATCATGCTGATAGAATGAAGGAAAATTATACTTTTAAATTTAACACTATTAATGTATATCATTAAATATTTTTGTATAATATTAAGTTGCGGGAGTTACTCAATAAAGCAAAACAATGTAAAGTACTACCTAAAGATTATGATAATATGTAATATACTTTAAAAAGTAACTAATCGCCGACAATAGTAAAATTTAAAAATATTTTAAACAAATTTATTTCGTTAAGTTTTATATAAAAGCATCTTGATTACAATTTATTTTAAATTACTTTAACTGCAATGTACACACTGTAATAACAGTTACAGTACTCGAGCTTTTGAGTTGAATTACCCCCAAAAATGTCTCATTTTAATTTACAGTCAAATATAAAAAACTGCATTAAAAAAAAAAAGAAGAATTTAAAATAAAATCAGCCATTTTCTTTCTTTTCCCCCCCATTTAGCCATGTAAAATCAATCTAATCCAAATCTATATCCTTTCAAAATCACAGAATCAATGTGATGTGATAGCTTTTAAGTTTGCATACAAACATTCAGATGCATTAAAAAATAAAAATAAAGAATCAATATATGCATTTGTGTAGATAAGTGATTTAGTGATATAAATACAACATAGCTGCCAACCTTGAAAATTGTAAAACCGGGAGGTTTTCGCACGCGATGCGCGGCACATGTACCTGATAGCTAACGTAAATACACACACAATTTAAATATATAGTAAGCACAACTTTATAAAAACTGAAATATGAATACCATATACATCTTTAAAATCAAATCAAATACAGACGTGTGCATGTTAAGTTGCCTGTTAACAATTAAGTTATTATTGAGATCTTCAAAAGCAGAACAAAAACAAGTTCTTTGCATGGATTAAAATATTTCAGATGAAATCACCTAATTAAACTGAAAAATTAACACTGAAAATCAATAGAAAAAAATTAGAATTTCCACAAATTAAGTTTCTTTGAGAGATAACATTGTTGCTGTCTTAGCTTTCTTTAAAAATTTGTCATCAAAGTTTTCTTCCTAACATTTCCCTTTCCTTCGACACTTGGTGATTAACAATTTCTCCAGAGCTACATTTGATAGAGATGACCTAAATTCTGTTCTGATTTTCCTCACTTGGCTGAACATTCTTTTGCATTCAGCGTTACTGTGAGGAATAGTCAGAATTGATAGGGCAGTATAGGAGAGCCGGGGATATTTTTCCTTGCCACAGCCGTTCTGCATTTTTGATATTAAAGTCCACTGCTTATCAGCATGCTTCTCTTCCAGAATTTCACAAGAGAGATCCTCGACTTGAAAATCACAAAATTCGGCATGGAGTTGATCGATGGCATTATCCATAGTTTCATTCTCAGTTTTTAACAGCATGATTGGGAACTTTTCAATGAAAAACTTGAAACTTGAAAATGAGGCCTCTGTAATAGTAGCAACATTAGCTACTGCAGCATGGATAAGTATATCATTATTGAAAGGAAATTTATGAATCATGTAATCACAAACAGTAGAAAAATACTTTCTCACAGAAGCATAAAAAATATTTCTCTCAGTGTCACATAATTTACTAACAAGTTTCTCAGTTGTATAGCCAACAACTAAATCAGAATCAGTTTTTTGATTAAGAGGATTATTGTACAGTACTTCAGTGGAGGGGTTTTCCTTCACTACCTTGGGCAGAACAAACTTTGAAAGCACTTCTTTCAACAATTCTAAAAGAATAAATCGCAAATTATGAATGAGTGGTTCTTTTGTTTGAAACAAGGTATTCACCTTATCCCATACAGGAACAATACTTAGCAAAAATGAACAAAATGCTTTGTTTAACTCAGAAGACAAAAATGCATGTAATCTTTCCTCTCTATTATTAGGAAATTTAGTCTGTACCGATTTTTTCTCAGATTTATCTGAAGATTTGGGCAACACAGGAGTTAATTTCTTTGACAAAGACATAGGGAGATATTGAACTTTTGAATTACTTCCAGACTTATTCACTGGATGGCTTTTTTTAGACGAAATGTTTTCGGATGAACTTTCTTCTATTTTCCTTTTCTTTGGGATAGAATATGATTCCAGTGAACCAACACCAGATGACTTTATCTTTTTTTCATCTTCAAAAAAACTCAAAAGTGGTTCCCATTGCTCAAACAATCGTACCAAGCATTTTCCTAATGACAACCATCTGGTTTGTACGTGCTTTAGGATTTTTCTCACTTCTTTGTCATGCAGTATTTGAAAATTCTTCAAGCTTTCATTTCTTTTAGCGCTCTTTTCTAGATAATAGAAAATATCAACAAGAATTTCATCAATCTTCACTGGCAATGAATTTCCACCTTTATCGGCAGCTAAATTGATCAGATGGCATAAACAACCCATCACAAATAACTCTAGCTGTACCTCTTTCAGGACAGAGGATACACCCTGTTTACATCCTATCATGACTGGAGCATTATCACAACCTAGAGCAATGCAGTTCTCAATAGGTATGCATCTTGAATTTAAATTATTTAAAATCATATTGCCAATATTCAGTCCTGTTGAGTCTCCTTCCAGGACCGGAAAGCTAAGAAGGCAAGTTTCTATTGAAGACTCCTCAAAGAAAGTAACCACCATGGGGTACAACTTGTTATCAGAGTCATTACTCCCATCAGTGGAAATGCTGAAGGGCTTGGACTGCAGATGTTTAATTATTATAGTTTCTTCTTCTGTACCCATCTGTTTAACTATAGCTGCCGTTTTAGTGCGTGCACAGCCATATTTTTTTGCCACTTCGTTGTTGGGAAACATTTTCCTTAGTAAAGGGCCCACGTGGTCTGAACTACTCAGAGGTAGATTGTGCTCTATGATAAAGGCCGTCATTAAACATTCAGCACGTATTACACTATTATTTTCTGTTGGAAAGAAACTGCGTTCGATGCTTACATTTCCTTCAGTCGAAATTTTTTGGTCAACATGCTTTTTGGTTTTGCAGTGAGCAATAATATCTCCTCTTCCACTGTGGGAAATTTTAAAGTCCGCTGAACAGATTGAACAAAAGGCATATTCATCACCTTTTGACGATTTTAAAATGAACTTGAATTCTTTAGAGTACGCTTCTTTAAATTTTTGGTAATATTTCTTATTAGGCATAGTTCAAATCGAGCAATATCATAACACGTGGCAAGAACAGTAATTTATTTGCTTATGGCGACACTGCACACCACGCGACTTGACTACACAAACACAGCAAAAGCACAAGACACGATCTTCACTTCACTTCAGACTGCATCGGTAATTGCTTTCCATGGAGCACGACCGAAATGAACTACGCACGCTTGCGTCCCTTCTTGCTTCGCTAGCCTCGTTGCTTAGCGCTACCAGCGTCCCCAATACTATCCTTCCCTCTACCCCTACCCTGCATCACGTGTGTTGATGGATTTGAGTCAGAAGAGCTAGGTTTCGGCAACACGACGAAAGTCACGTGAATCGTAGTTCCGGTTATACGAACTCCGCACCTCAAGAGAGCTCCGGTGCAGTGCCTTGTTGGGAAGAAAAAATACATGGGAAATAAAAGGCTAAAAACCGGGAGACCGGGAGATATGATGAAAAACCGGGAGGGTTAACAGGTATGATACAAAGATACTTAAGGGTAAATATTCATTTACCAAAAGGATGCAAAAATATTTTCAGGGATAGTTATAATTTTTAATTAGAATCCAAGTAATTGTTTTAAAAAAAATGTGGAAAAGAATCAAAACACTGAATTGAAAAGGGAATGAAGGAAGTAAAAAAAAATTACTTTGGATCCAACAACTTTTTTTTTTTTTTTTTTTTTTTGAAGAGGGAAGGTGGATAACTGATACACTTTTCTCAAGATCTGAAGATACATACTTGCCAACTTTTGAAAATTCCCAAGGTGTAAACACAAAATTTATTATTTTAAACACATTAAGGAAAGGAAAAAAAGCAATTGTGTAATACATAAAAGTACTCTAAAATTACACCTGAAAAAGAAGAATTAAAAAAAGACAAACATGCCAAGTCGTTTGCTTTTACAAATATTTTATTTTTCGTAATCAAAACAGCCTTTGTTTCAATTTCATTATCATTACTATCATTTTGTACAATTTTCGTTCATATTTGAATTGGGGATCTTCAAGCGTAAAGTTAGTAAAGTATGAATAAGTATATTCAACTTGTCTTAATGATTTTACTTCTTTCCTAATAATGAAAGTGAAGGAGTAGATGTTTTGACTAAGGGAAAAAAAAACTTTTATAAAAGCAAACAACTTTTTTTTTAAAATTCCTTCTCAGGTGCAATTTTACGGTGCTTTCATTCACAATAAACTTTAACAGATTATTTTTTTTAAATATAGGTCATAATTTCTTTAAAACACTTCAAAATATATTAATTTAAAAGTGTGGTGAGATCTGTATTTTAAACTACCAAATTTTTTCACTTAATGAAAACTACACTTTTACAAAAGTTATGTAAGGCCGCCATTATGCTCTATTTCAACAAAAAATAAGTAAATAAATAATAAATTAAATTTCGTAATCGTAAAATAACGGGAATCCAGTTTAGCCGACAAATTTTTCATAATCACGCAAATTTTTGGACCCGAAAATATTCAGTTTTAGATTCAAATTTTATTGTATTTGGCATCATATGCAATTTTTCTCTCTATATATATGCTAATCTGCAAGTAGAGAAGGGGAAACGGGACACTTGCCCCAGTCATAGTGCTGTGGTACTACGTCAAAATGGAAAGAAGAGAGAGAATGGAACACCTAAACAAAGGTTTGTCCCGGGCGACGTGATCTCTAGTTGCAGCACTGTATATGCATAATGTTTGGAAATAATCTGTAGCAGGAACGCCAGTTTAGCAAAGCCTTGCCCGAGGGAAAAAAAAATTGCAATTGCGATGCAAGCCATAGTAAAAAACGGGAGGGGCGGTAGTATTTCCTACCGTATGCACCGGCAACGGATTTTCTAAAGAGCCAAGAAGTCTTATTATTGTTGCATAATATTTGTAATTACATAATTATAAAACAACTCCCGACACTTCAGGGATCGGAAAGAATTTGACCATCTTGCAAAATTTTTTTTATTTCCCGATCGAATAATTCAAAATAGTCTGAATGGCCCTGCGCATTTTCGCACTGCCTATTGGACTTTTGCTGAGCGCGTAGTACAGTGAAAATGAACATCCCAGGGGCGCGTGCAGTCGACGAAAGGCTTGCATTCTCGCAATCGTCGACAATTTCATTTTTGTGATGCAGCTGCAAAACAGACAAATTTTGTATTGACAGTTTCAACCCCATTCTCCGATTAACATTTTCCTACAGCAGAGCTATCACCAATTTGGCACCGATGCTGACCTTAAAATTCGATATTTTCAAGCAGTATTTCCCCACTTTCTCGCCATGCAAATTAATCAGGTGCATTTCCTGACTGCTGGACACCCTGTCACTGAATCATTTTTTTCCGACTGTTTTTAATACATCGACGGGCAAGAAGGGGGGGGGGGTACCCCACACTTCCGGAGCTGCTCTTGTTTTGAGCTTTCCAGGCAGCCAGCCTTAAGTTTGAATGAATGTGTTTTGAAGATCTGAAAAATAAACAATAACCAAGTTGTTTATTATAAAACACCGTAAAGCACCATTCACAGTAGGAAATAATTTATTGTTATGACTACTCTTCTGCATGAGACAGATTGTTTCTCTAATGAGATATTTTATGACCTGAAGCTACAGCGGTTTCAACCCTCTCCTCAGGTCGGGAGAGAGAAGAGAGGACACTCAGCAGATGCCCCTCCCCCACGTCACACACACCATTGATACGAGAATAAACAAATCAACTTCATTTCTCAGGAAGTCACTCATGAAATCAAAACGCGAATTAATGAAGTTAAGAAGATACATAAAATAATTTCTCTCAATGATCTAATGCAAAAAATTAGAAACAAAGAATTTGAATGAAATGGAAAAAGCGTAGTTGAGTCGCTAATCGTGACCTAGTGCCTCATTTCTTGACCTTTCTTCTATTTCTTGACTTTTCCGGGACTTTCGTGACTTTTGCATGATGGTAGACACCCTGGTTTTAGATATTTTTCCAGGTCATAAGTTGGTCCTTCACATTTACTGACTATGGGTCTTAAAGAGGGAGGGGTTTTATGGTCTTTGTATTGTTTAGCACAAATTCTTGGGGCTATGGGGGCAAAATCAGTTAAAGTGGGTTGTTTATTAGCTGGCTAGGTTCCAGTTTTAATTAATTCTTTATTGAAAATTTTTCCTGTTGGATCTTTTGGTAATTTTTCTATTTGTAGTTTATTGATGGTTGCTTCCATATGGGTGAGATAATCAGTTTTATTCAAAATTACTATTTTACCGGTTTTGTCTGAGCTTAAGCAAGATATATTATTGTTTTTCTTTAATTCATTTATGCATCGCCGATCGGCGTCGTCGCGGGAGGGGGTTTCAAGTTTATTGATAAGCTCTTGTTGGGCTATAATTCTTAAGTAGTTTTTGTCTGGAGGGGCGAGGTCGAGTATTGCGGTTTCAATGCTGGCTATTGAATCAAAAATGTTTATATTATCATCCAGGATGTATTTAGGTCCCAAATTTAGGACATCGTGTTGGTGTTGAGTTAGAGGGTAGTCTGAGACATTAATATATTGATTTTCTGTTTTTAAGGGTATGGTTTTTAAATTATGTTTGTTCTTAAGCCAGTATTTTAATTTTCGATGGTGGTTTCGTTCGTCTTGTGTATTTGATCGACGAAGGAGTGAATTTTAGATATTGCAGATGTAAAGGTAGGAGTATCGTAATAAGATTGTAAGGTTATTGTTAGAAAGGTTTCGCTTTTTGTAAGTTTTGAAAGGTGGGCGTATTTTCTGGCAGATACATTTTCTCAAAAGATGACGTTCAAAGTGGAAAAGTTCGTTGTGAAAGGTTTTGGAAATGAAACGGTTATGGGATTGAAGGAATTTTGGTGTTATGTTAAAATATAAGCAATCTTCTAGAAACGTGATATGTTTGAGCTCTCGGGCTTTTGATTTCGCAGTTTTCCGGAGATTCTTGTATATATCTGAAGATTCATAAGTAGGTATCGGTGTTATTACAAGCAGCTGGACAAAAAGTTTATCAAATAGAAAAATTAAAAAGCTTAGCTGGAGGGGAGGAAAAAATATGAGTAACATAAGATGGGCTTAGAGTTGCATGCGCAGCAAGATGGGAAACGGATCACAGGATGGAACGACGAAGTAAACACACATGAGGAAATACGTTACGAGAGCGGTAAATCGTAGGATGCCCGGTTCCGGCAAAAAGTTATTTAAACGCAAAAGACGGATAGTATAAAATCATTAAAAACACTTTAAATAAAATAGTTAAAAACACTTAAAACTTTCCAAAACCTTTCACAACGAACTTTTCCGCTTTGAACGTCATCTTTTGAGAAAATGTATCCGCCAGAAAAACGCCCACCTTTCAAAACTTACAAAAAGCGAAACCTTTCTAACCGAAACCTTACAATCTTATTACGATACTCCTACCTTTACATCTGCAATATCTAAAATTCACTCCTTCGTCGATCAAATACACAAGACTTACGAACGAAACCACCATCGAAAATTAAAATACTGGCTTAAAAACAAACATAATTTAAAAACCGTACCCTTAAAAACAGAAAATCAATATATCAATGTCTCAGACTACCCTCTAACTCAACAGCAACACGACGTCCTAAATTTAGGACCTAAATACATCCTGGATGATAATATAAACATTTTTGATTCAATAGTCAGCATTGAAACCGCAATAGCCGACCTCCCCCCTCCGGACAAAAACTACTTAAGAATTATAGCCCAACAAGAGCTTATCAATAAACTTGAAAACCCCTCCCATCAAAACAATATCAATACTATTGTTTTCAGAAAAGCCACCAATAATAATAAAATAGTACATTTTAATTCAAAAACTCCATACAAATTCAAAATAGCCGCCATACACTCATATGTCAATTGCGCAATTACAGTATGCTCAAAGGAAAAACTATTCAATGAAGAACTCCAATTTATTAAAACACAATGTAAAAACGCAGGTTACCCAAAATCAATCGTCAAAAACCTATTCAAAAAGAGAATCAAAAAACTGGAACAAATTAATAACTATCAAAACCCGAAACCAAAATTTACCAATGCCATTCCCTACTGCAGGGGAGCCGCTCTAAAAATTACAAATGAAGCCGCCGAGAAAAATATCATAATCCCCATAAAACCTAATCAAAATATCTTCAAATGCATTCGCAGTGATAAAGGTTAAAGGATACTATTAATCCTGATGAAACTGCCGGTATTTATAAAATAAACTTTACAGACAATAGTACTAATAAACCAGGCTGCTATATTGGTATGACGAAACGGAAAATCAAAGAGCGAAAAAAGGTACACCACAATGACATTAAATTCAATAAAACCACTACTGCCCTCTCAAAAATAGCCCAAGAATGCCCCATAGAAATCGACTTTAACAATAGCCAAAAACTCGCCAATTACAAAAATAGTTTTTATGCCATAAACATGGAGGCCTTACAGATTATAACAGCAGATGGCGCTATAAATGACATGACGCATGCGCAGATAGATCCTGGGTGGAACGCCTTGCTGAGGAGGAGAGACAGGCATTTTGTATTAAGACCAGAGCTGAAGAAGGTGGTGGCTGCCACCGAAAGTGCTACAAATGGATTTTAAAGTGTTTTTAACTGTTTTTAATGTTCTACCTTATTTTCTTAAAATTAGTAATTGCATTGCCAAAATTCTCAACAGATTCAATTTTAAAGTTATTTTCACGTCCACTAATAATTTAACTTTCTTGTATCTTAAAGACCCCGTCGAGATGTTGAATTCATGGGGCATTCATGATATTAACTGTCAATGTGGCTTATCCTATACTGGACAAACTAAATGAGCCCATAAATTTAGAATTAAAGAACACATAGCCTTTGTAGAAAGACATGAAGCAAGTCTGTTATAGTAAAACACCGTTGGGACACCAACCATTCTTTTGATTTTAGCTCTGCTAAACTTATTTGCGAATCCCAAGCAATACTTGGTTATTTTGGAAAATTAAACAATTCTTTCTGACAGATATGAATAACATAATGATAATACTTAATGTCTGTACTGAGTTAATTATTAACATTTGTATCACCATTTGCAAATCTGCAATATACCAATTAAAGCTGTATAAATTAATCATAGTTTATTAAAAAACATTTGAATGACTTTTTTTTTCTAGAATAACATGATCATAAAATATTTTTAAGAAAAATTCTGATAAGTTTATGATAGTTAATTAATACTGTAACAGGAAACTATGTTTTGTCCTTCAGCAGTCACACTATTGGTTATTGCAGCACTTATAGTCTTTATTTGTTATTCAATCTTAAAGAATGTTAATGATTTTTTTTTTAAAGTTTTCCCTTAAACTGTTCAGAAACACTTCAAAACCACTTGATACTACATTCGGTATACTACAGATAAATTTTCAAGTAACACCCCCCCCCAAAAAAAAAAAAAAAAAAAAAATGCTTCATTGAACTCTACTACAAAAATGTTTTCGTCAATAAATTTTACATGAATTACAAAAATTGGAAAATAAAAACTTTCCCTGTTTTTATAATCCATTTCTGCACATTGCAATGAAAAATTTTAGTTGTCTAGATATAAATGATTAATTTTCACAAGCTAGCCAAGTGTTTTTAATTTTTATTGAAAACCTTTTCACATAGTTTTTACAATGGTTTCTTACGGCTATATGTGTCACAAAACCTAGCATTTTTAAGAACTTAACTACAACAGCAATTAAATATAAACATGCTGGGTGATTCAAAATAGATGATACCACAATTATCTCTTAAACCTTGAGTGAACATAATATAATTTCAATCCAAAAAGATTGCCATATCTCAAAACTACTCTATATTTGACAATGTTTTTACAATAAACAGTATACATACTAAAATAATATTTTTTATTTTATTTTTTTTTTATTGCCCACCTTTTCTATCAGTTATATTTGGGACAACATTGCTCTCATCTAAGAAGGTAAATTAAAAAAAATCCCATGTCTCAGAGATATTTAAAGTTAAAAATGACAATGCTTACACCACTTTAGCTGCTATGTAGGCATCTGTTTTGTGGGGGGAGAAATTTTAAATTTAGAGGATAAAATGGGTTGATTAAATTTAAATAATGATCCCATTGTTTTAAATTGAATTAAACACATTCAAAGTTGTGAAATTCACCAGTTTAGTTTTACCAGTACTGCATTATGAAATTATGGAAAATTCAGTCTTAAAAGACTGAGTTTTCCATAATTTCCACTAATTACGTCAGACGTGGGTCATCCACTAATTACATCACACTTCAACAGAAAGGGTTCCAAACTGTAACAGAGAAAATAGTGTGGGTTAACTTTCATTGAAAACTGCCATACATTACTAACTACAGAATTCCAGCTAAAATAGGATTTCCATAAGTCAAATGTAGCTCTCGAATGACCACTAACATAAATTAACATTAGTTGAAAAGTAATCACATTTTCTCACTTTTGAGACACCCTCTTAAAATTTGGTGACCAATACTAAATTTTTCAACTTGCAATCTCTTGGAAACTATTCTACTTTGATACGTTTTTTTTAAAACCTTAGACACAAGGCAACATTTTTCCAAACATAAATGATAGGAAAAGATCCATATAAAAATTAAATTTTCTATTTCAATATGTATGCAGCCCCTTGTAAAAAAATTCCTATATCCAGAATAACCATTTGAATATAACTTTTTAAACTGAAAGTATGTTTCAATCACTCACATTTTCAGAGATAATCACTGTATAGTTAAAAATAAATAAATATATAAATACTTATATGTTAACTGAAGTAATAAAAGTAAGTATATATGCAAATGTATATAAAAAAACTTATTACACTACAGCGTGCTTTGCTTTCAGAACAAATTCAAGTCACTTTTGTCAGATCGTTTTGCTGTAAAGTCAGACAAAAGCATCCGTTTGATAATTTTATGCTTGAAACTTGACCTAATAATTAGATTAACTCAATGTAAAAATCAGTACAATTAATTTTTATGTACAAACTATTTAAAATTACATGTTTACAACAGTCACATTTTAAAAACTTCAAATCACCGTTATCAATTTCTTTGTTGAGAGAGATTCACAGAAGTTTTTTCTTACATCCACAATAAATTTATGAAGATTGTTTGTTATGTTAAGTTCAGACAATAGTTCATTCATTACAGTGATTTGTGGTTTGCAACCAGTCACTGAAAATAAATAAACAAAAGAGCAATTAACAAACTGTTTATATAAAACTAACAAATCCTAGTCTGTTTCTAAAAAATTTGGTAGTGAGATTGACACAAACCCAGTGGTGTAGCCAAGGGTGAGGGGGATATGGGGTCACAACCCCCATGAGGAATTTTTTGCCATACAAAATGTATAATTTTCACTCCTTTATCACACACACATATATGCATATGTGAGTTGCAGTAGTCATCACCCCCCCCCCCCCGCAATAAAATTTCTGGCTACGCCACTGCACAAAACATATGCCTAAATTAAATAACAGAAAAACAGTATAAACCTGAATACTGTATTAAAACCATTTTAGGATAAAATACCCATTTTAAATTTCTGGCAAGAAGAACAAGCAAAATAAAGCAGTGTATGCAATATTTTAAGTCAAATAATACTATAAAAAAAATTTAAAAAATACAACAGATGCCTGGAAAATCAAAGTACTCTTTACTGTAATTAAAAAATTAGCAAATGCACAGGCATGATTATCTGTTAGTCTGGTGTATTTTGTCCACAATTTTAATTTGCAGTAATTTTTTTAAATACAGAGGGTGTTCACACATTTTTGTAACGATTTGGCAAAGATATGTATAGAAATAAATATAAGAATTTTATTTTCTAATGTGTTCAATCTGATAGCCCTTTCTTTGAACTATCATATTACATCTTGATTTCCAAGATAAAAGTCCTTTTCTTAAAACATCAAGGCTGATATTGTTCCACTCCTCCTTCACAATCTTCCAGAGTCCACCCAATGTTTTGGGATGCCTCTTATAAAAAGCTTGTTTCAAAAGTCCAAATGCACATAATCCATAGTTAGACAAATCAGGGGACTTGGGTGGGATGCATTTAAAGGGAATAGCTTCAATTCCAGTTTCATTTCTCATTTTATCAAAAAATAGAGCAGTAGATTTAGAGGTATGGCTTGGAGCTTTATCCTGATGGAACTTAACACAGTGAAGATTGTTTAGATAAAGGGATGGAATTTCTTCTTTAAAAATAGGTGTTAAAACATACTTCTGATAGTAATCCGAATTAATTTTGAAATTTTTTTTCTACTTTCCTTATTGTAAGTTTTCCGTTATAAGAAAATCCAGTAATAACTATAAAACTTTTAGAAAAACCGATCTTTTTCTATTGCACTCGGATAAATGTATCAAAGTTTCATCAATTGTAACTGCATATTTCCATTTTTCACCCGCCAAATAATTTTCATACAACAATTTACACAGTCTTGTGCTGAGAAACATGTTTCGGCATTAGTCGATGAACATCATGGTTTTTTGCTTTGATTAACTTTAAATCAGATTTTATAATTTTGCTCACAATTCGTACAGAGATATTTAAAGATTTTGTGATTGTTCTTTGGGTAGTTGGATTTTCCTTTAAAACATGAGATGTGACTTTAGATTTAATAAGAGGTGTGCGTACCTTTGTTGGGTATGCACTTTTTGCCTTTTCCCCAGTGAAATATAAACTTGGCTTCTTTCCTTTCATATTAATTATGTCACTTATTTTACGTGTAGAAATTTTAAAACCATGATTTTGACATCTTTTTTTAATAACTGAATAAGAGTATTTCTCTTCAAATAGTGCAAAAATATAGGTTTTGATCCATTGTCTATTTTTCAGCGACATTTTAAAGCAAAGAATATTTTTAATGCTGCAGACGATAAATAAGCCTTATTACAGTTTGATGCTAATCACATTTTTATTTTCAAATTAATATTTAACTTCATGGAGAAAATCAAAATCGTTACAAAAATGTGTGAACACCCTCTATGAAATCACCAGGAAAGAATTTTCTAGACATTCTTTCCTTCTTCTTTTTTTAAAAATCTACAATTTACCTTTACTCAGAGGAAAGAAATTTTGATTAATCAATATTCCTGGTTGGCATAAGATGATGTAGAGACATACTGTGATCCATTGCAAAACAGAAAATACTTAACTGCTGGTTTTCTTTCTCTCTCTTTTTTTTTGAATGTGCTTAATCAGGAGAATTTTTTTTTTGCATAATGTGCAATATGTATTTCTTAGAAAAGCTGTTAAGATATTTTAAGCTTGATTATTTATTCTTATTTAAAACTTTTATACGAGTCTGCCTACATATTTAGATTAGACAGAAATGTGTACATAATCTTTAAACGGTAAGCTTTCTTAAGTTGATTGAATTTAGCTGTACAATTTTAAACCATGTAATTTGCTTCCTTTCTTGATGATAAGCACTATAAATTTGTAACCTTTTTTAAAGACATATTTAATTTTAATTTGTAAAAGAATAAGTTTTTGTTCTTTTTGAATTATTTTTTTTAATAATGAGGAAATTTTGACTCAAACATTATCAAGTTTTTAAAAGAATATTTTCATAAATAATTTCTCTATAGACTTTATAAAAGCAAAATATGCTCAAAAAGGATATCATTTTTGCAATTTTTAAAATTTGTTAAAAAAAAAATTAAGCGGTGATGTTTCATAACATAAGCATAATATGCAAATTAAAGCGTATGTCAATCTAAACAATTGGTATATGCAACTTTGCTGTATGACGAACGACGGCCAAATAAAGTACAAGTGGGTGGGTGGGGGTTACACAGCTGTACATGCAATGTTTGTATGAAATGCTATATTTGATTAGAATTACAGCGAAACCTGCATATAACGATACTGTATATAATAATAAACTTGCCTATCACAATATTCTTTTTGGTTCCAACAGAATTTTCATTTAGTCAATGCATTTAGAGCCTACATACAGTGCTCTTCACTTTTTACACACACCTGTTTATAATGATAATTTTTTATAAAAGAAAAAGAAGTTATGTATAATTCTCATAACCCATTATTTTTTAAACACTACCTTTGATCTAAAAAGTGGGATAGTAAAAAACTGTAGAATAGGAGTGAAAATCTTAAACACATAGCGACTGCCTTGTTCCCTGAAGTGTGTTTTTGATGTGCTAAAGCCTATAATCGGTGATGGTGAGGCATAAGACTTGGAAAGACAGGCATTTGAAGAAAAATTACTTATTTGGAATGCTATATTGAAATAAAATTTCTATATGTTCCTTTTATACATACTTTTATGTGTATTGCTAGTAAAAATTTTATCTAAAATTTTCACCTTATCGAATCATGAAAGATTATGCTAATAAACTCCACATGAAAAGAAGCTAATTATGAGGCTAGTATGTATAAATGCATCCCTAACTTCTTCAACCGATGATTCAAGTTTTATTCTGCACAATAAATATATTTCTTTTGATAACTAGGAAACATCTTTAATGCTAAGATAATGTACAAAAGCTCAACCTGTCTATCCTGTAAGCAGGCACGCCTACTTTTGTAACTTAAGCACTCGCATGGGGTAAATCTTACCCCATTTTGTCTTCTTTATATTTTTGACTAAAAACGTTTGAAAACAAATTTGTGTACTTATAACGTAAAATACATCAGTTCTATTACATTTCATGGGAAGAAATCGTGATTTTCATATTTATTTAGAAATTTTCTAGCAGTTCCTTTCAATAACATACTTTCTGAGAAGAAAATTTCATATGATATGCTTTATACCTAAAAACACTAATTACTTTATTAATATGAAATTTATTTCACTTAATAGCCTTTTGTCAATACATACCAGTAGTGTAACGTTAATTTATATTTAATTTACATTTAGTTTATACTTAGTTTACGTTGACAACGTAATGAAACGTTGTTAGTGGCGCGGGAATATTTAATCCCAAAGTGGAATTTTCTTCCCTCCCAGATAACAAGGAAACGAAATTTCTTCACCCACCCCAACTAGATCTTGACCTTGAAAGGTAGAAGATGGGGCAAACTTGTTCTCAAAAAATTTCTCCCATTTAACGAAGAAAAAATGTCACTGGCGTGAGATTTACCCCAGTGCGCCTGCTTACGAGTTAAAATGATAAACTGTTAATAGCAAAAATTTTTTTTAGGTTCCTACAGTATCATTTTATGCAAGTTTCACTGCATTTACTACTTAATTAATTATAATTTGGTATAATTAAAAATGTAAGTTATCATTCTTAAAATAAAATACTTTAGATACCTTTATAAATATTTTCATCTGTTATCACCAAAATGAATGAACAAGTCTCTTCTGGATGGTTTTCATTAATGTTATGAAAAATGAACGAGAATGCAATTTCATCGCTTAAAACTGAAGAATCACCTAAGAGGAGTAAATATTTGGTAGTTAAAATTTATAAATAATACAACATATTTCATTCAGGGATAAGAATAGAGATAATTATTTTTTAGGACACTCAAACTGCAATTTTCAAACTTCATTTTCTTTGTTTACTCTGTAAATTTGCATGATCGAAAATTTCACAAATTAGAATTTACAAAAGAATACTTTATTTTTTGGTTTAGTCAAGCAATATTTCAATAAGTAATGTAGAGCAAATTTTTTGAAGGATTAATGTTTCAAAAGCTAATGCACTTAAATTGATATTATTAAGAGGAAAAGATAAAAAATGTCCATTACTTTTTATCCAAAAAACACATGCTAAATATCTTGGATGAGAAAGATTATGATAATTAATATGTATTTTCACTAAAAAAATTGCTTATAAATATCTGTTGATGATGAGAAAAAGGGAAGAAATATTTTGCTACTCCTCGAATATTTTCTATATAATATGTATTTCATTTTTCATCTATCAAATTGTAATAATTAGCAAATAAAAACCAATTGTAGTATTCTACCTTACTACGGCCGTGAAGACTTTGAAAAAGATTTTAGATTTTGATGTTAGGAACTGACCATTATGTTCTGACTAAACAAACCCCAAACATAACCCAGATGGCTTGCCGTGTCTGTGTGGGTGATTAAAATATCACAAAAACATATATTGATTAGCAAACAATGTTTATTAAACATGGCAAACATCATAAAATTTATTGGGGGGGGGGGGCATTTTACAGAAAAGTAATAATAAAAGAGATATTGATTAAGCAAATGGACAATCACTTAGACATTGAGTTCAATATTACCTATTGCATAAAAAAAAGAAGCTTGATAAGGGTACCCTATAATGAAGTACAGAAAATCAAATTGTTAAAACATAGTAAAACTTTCTTACAGCATAATTACAAGAAATCAAAATACTGCAGGTGATTCCAAGAAAAAAATAATACTTAAATGTAACCACTTTAAAACTTTGATCCCATTTCAGTGACTAAGTGAATACCCAACAAAATTTAAACATTTTCTCTACCCACTTAAAACAATAAAGCTACTACATCCCAAAGTAGGTCACTTCAAAAATTTAATTATTACATATATTACTTTAACAAGAAAATTTTACTTTAAAATAGTAAATCATGTGGCATTATTTGCATTTTTGTGTAAAATTAAACTTTTCTGCTAAGATTTAATCACACAAACTCAAATTTGAACAAAATATACCAAGATATTGAAAAAAGAGTTAAGTTTCGAAAGGAGTGTGGTGGGAGAAGGGAGAATAGAGTTACCACATCAAAGCACAGTAACAGGGTTCGTACACATTTAAGAAGGAAAAATACAAGGAGTCCAAGACATTTCCAAGGAGTTCTATCAAAATTGTAATTGTATACATGCAATATCACAGTAGTTTTTTAATAACTAAGTTACTTTATTTTTCAAAACCAAAAATTTAACCTATTTAAATCAATGGATATTTATTAATTTGATGAATGAATATCTAAACGATAAAAACTAAAAGACAAAATCTAAAGGGGAAAAAAAAAAAAAAAAGAGATTTATGCTTGTCTTGTTTAATTGCAGAATTAATGTCTCTAAATAAAAGTAAATATTTAGAATTAGTAGTACTAAAAAATTTGGAGAGTAGTGAGTTCTGCAGTGCCGATCCTAGACCTTCGGTCGTTCACGTGCAAATTAAATTTGGCCGCCCCTTTTTTTTACAAACTTTATGCTTTAAACGTTTAAATAAACTACTATTAAACACTTGAAAAAATCATCTAAATATTAGTATGGAATGGATGAAAATCCAAAGAGAGAAACATGTTGAAGTACTCATTTTATTTTCAGAAAAATACAAAACTACAAGAAATATTTCTGATCTTTCAAAAATTATAAAAATATTTTTTGAGCTTTCCTGCAGGTGAATTCACCTATAATACTGAAAATGTCTAGCGTCTGACAGATATCCCTTCCAATTGAAATAACAGATATCAGTTCCAATTGAAATAATTTTAAAAATATTTAATGAATTGCAAAACTTTGAATTTTATTTCATGCCTGTATTTGCTTTTAATTCGCATCATGTAGAAGATACTATAATAAAAATTTGAAGTGTTTCTACAAGGTTTTGATTTTTGTCAATTGTATCTATTGGAGAACTACCCATTAAATGCTTTGAGTCCTCTAAAAATTTTATTCTTGTATACCCAACTTCTGAAATAAAATCCTGGGTATGTGTTTTGACACTGTAAAACATGCATATTTGTTTATATTTAGTCCCCACCCACCCACACAAACACAAACAACAACAAAAAAAAAAAAAAAAAAACCACATACTTGCATGTTCTATTCTCAGTGCAAGATTGTTTTCATACATAGCTACTTTCTTTTTAAGTTCATTTTTGTCTTTAGCTCCTTCTAAAAGGGGAAAAGAAATTGTATTAAGAAACCCCATTAATTAAGAAGAGGATAAAAAGTAAGCAAGCTAATAGGGTACGTCCATTGTTACTCTTGTGACTGTCAGAGCAACTTTTCAGATATACTTCTTATTTTTGCATTACTAAATATGTTTAGAGTGACCCAAACGAATAACGATTAGAGATGTAACGAATACCGAATATTCGGCGGCTGAATATTAAATTTTTTAAAATTCCACTTTAATTGTAAATAAAATGTCGCTTTTCACATTGGTAATTAAATACTAAATTAAGACTAAAATTAATTTTATATTATTTCTATATACTTAAAAACACACAACAGTATATTATCTATAAAATTAAAAAATCTTGGTCATGAAAAAATATCTTTTACAAAGTTAAACCAGGGTTCCCATTAGAAAAAAAAATTGGGGGAGATTTCTCACCCATCCAAAAATTTTGAGTGAGATTTCTGAAAGTTAAGTGAGAACATAAATATTGTTTAACATCATTTTATTTATTTATAGTAAAATTTCAATAACACCGATTTTTCCTTCATTAAAAAATTTTACAGCTTGATCACATGGAAAACTTTCTAAATTGATATTTCCATCAGCTATTCTAATAAGATTGCTTAAATACTTCATTTGCACTTGTGCACTGAAATTTGCACTTGAATTGTTAATGGATATTCAAAGTTAATGAATATTCAAATTTATTCAAAGAATCACATCCAGTTTAACTAAGCAAAAGAATTATTAACTATAATATTTTATCTAGAAAATTATATAAAATAGCTTAATATTTATATAATATATTTTTATAAATATTAAATTATATTATATTACAAAGTTGGTAAGATACAAATATGTGTGACAAAGTTAAAACAGATATAGTTAAGTTCAACTTCTTACTACAGTATAAGCTAGATTATCCGGCATTTAACTGGAAAATTTCAGCTTTTTTTTTTTTTTTTTGGGGGGGGGGGGGGGTCTTCTTAAAAGATTGATTAACTCTTACTGTGAACGACAACTAAACTTAGAACGGAAGGGGGGGGGGGTCCAAATTTCAAACTGCCAGAGGTTATCAATAATTCCATGAATCGTGGTGGTATATAAAAAATCAAACAGATGAAATGCTCTCAAAACTCATATACGATGGACATGCATACAAAAACAAAACATTTTACAGCTGGTAAGCAGGAGGAGAAAAATCAACACGTGAGCTCAGCGCCGATAGCATTAATTAATATTCCCCCTCTGCATTCCGATGATTTAACTGCGTTATCTCTGAACAGAAACTCGAGAGAGGAAGGGGGGAGGGGGACGATTTATTGCGGCCACGGCAGGCTCGTTATCCAACAGTAGTAGAGTAAAAACAAATTTTTGTATTTGTAAACTGGCGTTTTTAAACTTTCAAACAGTGTGTGAGAATCTCGCGCAGGTGGCGAATATTTTGCAGCGCGAGAATACCTCGCGCTGTAATATTTTTGGCGCGAGATTTAAGAAATTTATGAGAGATTCTCGCGGTCTCGCACTCTAGCGGGAACCCTGTTAAACACTAATAGCAGTATAATTATATTTTGAGATATTGGGTCATTCCATGTCAAATCAACGACGCTCACAACCTGACCCCCTCAGAATTCAATGAAATTTGGTATGATAGTTGCATCTATAGGGAAAAATATTAATGTGAAATTTCTAGTCCATATCACTTTTAGTTTTTGAAATATTTAATTTTAAAGTTTGTGAAATTAATGAAATTTAAAAAATTCTTGCACTATATAATTGGCTCCAATTTCTCTCCTAATTATCATAGAAACTCCATTTAAGTGTCTATAGAAAGTAAACAGGTTGCCCTTTCTTATCATATGTAACATGATTAAATTTTTAAAATTTCAAAAAGTATATTTTTAATTTTTTTTAAAAAAATTATGTGTTATTCTCTTATTTATTGTTAACAATATCTGAAAGTTTCATTCTGGGATTACCATGGGTTTTTGAGTAATAAATTTAAGAAAATTGCTATCATCTCGATTTAATAACACCAAAAGAAAATTTTTGTATTTTAAAATAAATTACACTTTTAACTTAATATAAGAATTTTGAGAGAGAACAAATAATGTTTTTCAACATTTTCGTTGGGGGTACACACAAGGCAATGTCTCTCTCTCCCCCCCCCCCCTCCCCCAATAAAAAAATAGAATTTTACTAAAACAATTATTTGTTTTTAAAATTTCAAGAGCAGTTGAGTCCAAACTTGAGCAGGGCCATAACCAGAGGGGGGGCTATGGGGGCTGAGCCCTACCTAGCAGGCTTTCAGCCCCCCCCTAAGATTTTCAAAAAAAATTGTAAATTTATAGATAAATACTACTGCCTAGAAATGAATGACTTTTAACAACCGTGAAATTTTACATCATTAAAAATAACCATTGTTTTGGGGGAATTTCTTATCACAATTGCTAGACTTCTATATATATATATATATATATATATATATATATATATATATATATATATATACAGTTAATTATTTTGCTGCTCTTGGTTGCGCGTGGCATCGGATCTTGGATTTTTTCTGAGAACACAAAACTGCCACGCAAAGCTTTCGAGGGGAGTAAAAACTTAAAAATTTTAACGTGTTCCTGTTTGCATTCAAAATGGCAGCGAACATTTTCAACATTTGCTGTGAAGACTGATAGTACTGTAAAAAATTGGAATTCAATTATGTTTTTCAGAAACAAAATGAACACAGGATTAAGTAACGTGTGTCTCCGTTTCTGTTTTACCTCACACATAAAGTTGTAACAGTCCCCAGCAGTGCTCGAAATCGTAGTTTCCACATTCGTCAGATATAAAGGTAATAAGAAAAACCAACGGGCACTCTTTTAAACTGATCGCTCTGTATAATATTTATATTTTGCTTTATCATACATATTTAAAATGAAAGATAAATAAAATGGATTTTTCAGTAAATTTTCATTTGAATATTTTTCATGCAATCTCAATGAAAAATTTTGTTAACATATTGAATGTTAAATATTTTAAAAATCCGGCATTTTCTGAAACAAATACTCTAAAAAAAATGTACAAATTGAAAAACAGTCTCTTCCCTCGCCCCTCGATTACTAATACTTATATTCGGTCAGCCCCCCCTAACTAGATTCAAAGCCCTAGCTAACATTTCATTCTGGTTATGGCCCTGAACTTGAGGGATGTGATTGGCCAAGAAAAAAATTAGCTGAAATTTTTTTGGTCTTGGAGGGGGGGGGGGGGGGCACAAAATTTTTGAACATTTTAAAAGGTATAATGTATGTTAGCACAGTGATATCAAATAATCATGTTTTCATATTAAATGAAATCAGATATCTCCCAATATGGAATTAATGATAAAAATTACATATTAGGTATATAAGTACAGTATAGGACCGATTATCCGGAATTCCGAAATCCGGAAGGACCCAAAATCCAGAATGGCCGCCAGTCTCTTTTTTCCCCGATCATCATAATGAAATAGGAAAAAAAAAAAAGAGGGAAAAACACATAATTAAATTGTAGGAGTAACGCAATTATGCTAGTATTTCATTATTTTCTTTATAACAGTTTGGAGTAAGCAGATTGAGGAACGTGCTTTGGTCGTAGGTCTCTCATCAAGAGCTCTCATCTCCTCTCTCTTTGGGTGAAAGCAAAACCGGAATGGCCTAAAAACTGAACATTTTTTAACTTTCCCTTGTTTTTTTTAAAGCAATCCAAACAGTGGCGGCCCGTGGTCAAATTTTCGAACATTTTAAAAGGTATAATGTATGTTAGCACAGTGATATCAAATAATCATGTTTTCATATTAAATCAAAGTCAGATATCTCCCAATATGGAATTAATGATAAAAATTACATATTAGGTATATAAGTACAGTATAGGACCGATTATCCGGAATTCCGAATGGTCGCCAGTCTCTTTTTTTCCCCCGATCATCATAATGAAAAAGGGAAAAAAAAAAAAAAAAAAAAAAAAGGTCTTTCAAAAATCCGTGTCCGTTCCCACATTTTGCTTGAATAAAAAAAAAAAAAAAAAAAAAGAGGTAAAACACATAATTAAATTGTAGGAGTAACGCAATTACGTTAGTATTTCATTATTTTCTTTATAACAGTTTGGAGTAAAGCAGATTGAGGAACGTGCTTTGGTTGCGGGGTGAAAGAGCTCTCATCTCCTCTCTCTTTGGGTGAAAGCAAAACCGGAATGGCCTAAAAACTGAACATTTTTTAACTTTTTCTTGTTTTTTTTTTTTAAAGCAATCGAAACAGTGGCGGCCCGTGGTCAAAAATGTTAGTGCAGCCGGAAACATATGAGCCCCCCCTCCGGACAGGAATGGAAAATCTTTGTTACTGAATTCGAAAGCTGGCGGATTAAGCCCTCACCCAAGATTTAAAAAAAAAAAAAAAAAAAAAAAAAAAAAAAAAGAGGAAAGAAAGAAATTACATAAAAAATGTAAGAGATAATATTTTACTTCCATAAAATGAACATAAATTTCAACCAGCCACTCCTATCCTCAAAATTGCATTAATCTGTGTCTGATTCGAAGTTTCCTGAGAATTTTCTTTTGTAATGATAACTTAAGAAGAAAAGAAAAAAAAAAAAAAACTACTTATTTTTTATAAGACAAATCAATCCTCTTTTCTTTTAAACTTGCGAATCAGTCAGTGATGTCCTCATAAAAAGGCGTTGTTTTAATTCAGATATCATTAATTTTAAAAGCTCTTTAAAAATCCCCATGTTTAAAGAATTTTCTCGCTCGCCATGTCCTCTTAATGCCAGTTATTGCTTACTTAAAAACAATACTGCTTTGATGGGTAATTGCATGAAGAGTCTATTCAAGCTTACCTTCTTGATAAATTCAGCAATATAAAGTTGAGAGTTTTCCTTTAATGCGTCAGCAATTTAGCTCCCACTTCTTATCAACTCCTTAAATTTTAAAGACTTTTTTAAATGCTCGATTGAGCTTTCATGTGTTTTACATGCTCGTGTGATGGTGGTTAATCCATCCTATCCAGTACCATTCCAAACGCTCTTTTTTTTTTTATCTCAAAGATTAAACACGGCCAACAAAACATTTTTTTTGTAAATAAAAACTGCCCCATAGCCACGAGAATAGTGCATATCATGATGAATGGAAGCTACGACCATGCTGAGACGAACCTGCCTTTTTCTTATGAATGGATAATTTTGGTGTCAGTCTATTTTCTTTTAGTGGTTGTCGTTTATCATCTTCTTTCCATGTGTTAAACTGAGTTTCAAGCAAGACGCAAACTGGATAATAACGGGGCTCCATGTTTCAAAACGGTTAAATCATAGATTCTAATAACACATGGACACAGCAACAAATAAAGGTAAAAACTTTCAACCTTCCCAGACAAAAAAACAATACAAAACTATATTTCTGTTAGAATGGGCTAGAACAGCGGATCTCAACCTTTAAACGTCGTGCCCCCACCCCCAACAAAGGCTAACTTACAGTGGTGCTCCCCCCCCCCCTCACATTTTTCAGCATACATTGAGTTTTTTTAATCTTTAATAATGCCAATTTTAAGCGAAAATGGATATATTTTTGAGTAAAAATGAGAATAAGTAAGATGATTTTTTAAAAACATGCATCACTACTTGCTCTATAGTTTTCTCCCCCCCCCCTGCAAACGTTCTGCGGGGGGCGTGCCGCCTTCAGGTTGAGAAATGCTGGGCTAGAACATATATTCAGTGTCTTTATTCTCTGCCTCACTTCTCATCCAAGCCAATCAGTTCGTCGAATTCACTAGTGCAGCAAAAGGCAGAAAACCTGTTTTCAGCTGAGTCTTAGCTAAAACACCCTATGCTATCCTAAGCTAGAGAAAGTGCTTACGTAGTCGTTACCATGGCAATGGTGCTGCCAATTCCTTAATCAGCACTGAGGGCTGTACCAACGACTTTCGCAGTTGAATTGAGGATTAAAGGGGTTTTTTTCTGAATGAGCGATCCAGCAGTTACTAAAATACGTTTTTTTTTTTTTTTTTTTTTTTTTTTTTTGAGATTTTTTTAAAAATTTACCATAGGAATTCTATGATTCTAATCTGAATTTAAGAAAATTATAGAATAAATTATTTTAAAGTATGTGCTGATAATTTCAAGTGCAGCCCGGCAGTACTTGCTGTATCCCATGAGCCACCACTGAATCCAAAACATTGAATACCGGATAAGTGAAAATTGCGGATAGTTGAGTTTGTAAAAAAGGAAAGAAATGTTGACCGGCAAAACTGGGTGTGTGTGTGTTTGGTTACGCACATGCATACAGATCTATTCAGGGGCGGTTCCAGACTTTCAGTTTAGGGGGGGGGGTCATGACGAGGGACGTCTGAAGTCTTCTTAAGGCCCTGGACCCTTATGCAAATGTAGGCTCCAAAGAGGCGGATAACTAGGCAAGGCCGATTATGATCATTAGGGGCCCTGGGCATTCATGAATTTGGGGCCTCCATCTATGAAATTTGTTAAATTTGGGCCCCGTACGCTTTGAACAACTTAATAACTATTCAACCCACACTCCCCATAATCACTGTACTTTTATAAATTTCTATCTATCCTTCACTACAAAAGTGCTTTTTGAAAAAAAATAAAAAATAAAAACAGTAAAATTATATTTAAGCCTCTTGGGTTCCAGCTCAATGTGCACCCCTCTTCCAGGGCTCGATTATGACCAACAGGGACCGGGCATTGATGAATTTGGGGCCCCCATCTATGAAATTTGTTTTCTTTTTCATAAAATTTTGAGATATCAAAGAATATTTCAGAATAACATTTGAAAATGGGAGCCCTGGGCAAAGTCCCGATTTGCACATGCGATAATAAGGGTCTGCCCTCTTTGCTTGCGTCCCTGGGGGAGGGCAGATCTCGCCAACCCCTAGCTTCGGCTCTGGCGTCAATTAGGAGCTTTTTTATTGAATTGTATAAACATGTATTCAACAAAAGCAATCCATAATAAAATTAATTTTTTACAGAAAATTCGTCTTTCCATATCAGGTAATTTTCTGAGAATGTGTGTGGAAATAATATTTGACGATTAAAATTATTCGGATCATCATTTATTCAGGTTGAGTCGAGAATGAGACACGTTTTCCCTTAAGACCAAAGGCCTGGATCGGGGATTAGATTTCGCCTATCCCTTAAAACATTCTGGTCCCTGATCAAAATGACAAATCATTCAGGCATTCGAAAGAGTTATTATAGATATAAATTTTAATTTTAAAATGATGTAACGCTCCAAGAAAAAATGTGGGGAGGTTCATTTTAAAAAATCCTTTAATTTGTATTTCATAAAAATTTTATGATTTAATTGTTGATTTAAAAAAAAAAAAAGTAATTTTTATCAGCATGGCTTAAGCAAAAACTTAGATTTTTGATTTACCATCTTCAATCATTTATGTCTAAATGACTAGAATTTTCTTAAATGTTTAACCTCACCATTTTTCAGTTTTTCGACCACTCAAAAAGACACCTTATGACTTTGATCAAAGTCACATTTGTCAAAGTTATTAATGTTTTCTATTGATAGAGATTTATGTATATTTCTTTGTTATTAGAGCTTACGAAAGTCTACTTGGGTGATCAAAAGGTTTGTTTTCAGCACTTTGCTTCAATTCCAACGCACGATCACAACGTAAAAATTTTGGATGATTTTTTGGAAAAGAGCAAAACATCGCAAAATAAGTATTCCATACAAAGGTTATTCTTTTAAAAAACATGCATTTTTTGAACCTCTTCTAAAAGAAGTCAGGGGTGCTGGAGATTCGAAAAAAAATATATACACATATATTTATTAATATACATAAAATATACAGTTATTAGACATACAATCGAATTCACTGAATAAGTTCCTTAATATCTAGTCATATTTCTTAAAAGATAAACTTCTTACACATAAAACCTTTTTATGGATAAATAAAATATACGTAATTCTTTTCGCAAGTTGTACTATACATTGAAATAGAGGATAAACTTAGATCAGTTACGAACTTTATAGGGAAAAAAATTAAATTAAAAAAATCTTAAATATAGAAATTTTGTAAAATGTATCCCTTTTTGAAAAATGTTTCTGGGCAATTCCATGTTTAAGAATTTTTTTTTCTAAAAGTTCATAAAATTCACCGTTTATTTATTTCATTGTGTAGTGCAGCTTCTAAAAAATTATCCTTAATTTTTTCGAACCTCTTGTGAAATCACTGAAAGCAGTTCATGTGTACCAGTGTATCAAGATCGTGAGGCAGATTTTGTTTCTTCGACATAGACTTTTAATGAGACTATACAAATATCTTTTCAGAGTAGAGATTTATTGTAACGAGATTAGGTTACTGATTAAGGCAAAGCTACACGAGGGGTATGTATCTAAAGGGGAGTATGCTTTAGACAGTACTGCTGTGGCAGAGTGTCGGGCAAATTTCCTGCCTTGCCGCCGATTGTGAAAGCCACAGCAGAATTAACGAGTGGTGACATTGGTCAGGATCTGCAGGGACAACTCAACCGTGCTCGTGCTGCCTTTGTTCATGGGCACGAGCGTATATAAGCAAGTGCTGCTGCGACAGCAAGCTGCAGGTTCCTCTTTCAACGAGATGTATTTTAACGTTTCACTTGGTTTTAATTAACAATGTTTTAACTTCACGATGTTCACCTTTATACCTGTTCTTAGTTAATAAAGTTTCCTAGTTTTAACAATGAATGTGTACTCATTTTAAAATCCCTGCTCTAAGTTATCTGATCCTGAATCAAGTATAGACGGCGTGCTGGTTGGAAGATAAGTAAAACACCAGCACCCGTAAAGGCAAAGCTACACGAGGGGTATATATCTAAAGGGGAGTATGCTTTAGGTGAAGAACTGTTTAAGGCGTTCTATAGCATAATCACTATCAGGCGTTCTATAGCATAATACATCTGGAGAAAACCACCCAAAACTCTAGACCTTTAGATCGACAGCCACGCGGTAGTCCAGAACCCTAGCCGCCATCTATCCCTTTCAGTGGTCTTAAGCACTCGGTCACTGAAATTGTTTCAAACCAATTGGAGAATATTAAAAAAATTGTGTGAAATACGAAAAAGTAAAAATGTTGTACACATAAAAATAAATAAAGGTAAAAGATTAAAAATTGAACACTGATAAATTACTAAAACTGTAGAAAATCTTAAGTTGGACACCCCCATAATAAAAAAAGTTCCATATTAGGCATAAATTTCCATATTAGGCATAATAAGCATAAAATCTGGAAATTAGATAATTTTTTAATAAGCAATTTAAAATGACGGGGGGGAGGGCTGTATTGCTTTTTCCATATTTCTCCTTGATCATTGTGGCGTTTTCTTACAACTTTTCATTTCTAGTCTTGCAAAGGCAGACTCGTTTGTCCCATTTGTGGTGCTTTGTCTCCGACACATAAGAAAATTCGCACTCAAGTTTAGTTCCCTGTATACGAAATGGGCGACACTGAGCCTTTTACTTATTAGTCGGGTTTAAAATGGAACATTAGTTAATGTCTGCTACCTTTGGAGTCCTAACGAGAGTTCTATGCCAGAAAGCAGATACAAGAAGTGTATGCTTTTCGAAAACAAATCCACATACTGTTCATTTGTGAAACACACAATGGAACTGAAAAATGGCATTTGGGGGTGTCGGCAACTCAGGGGCGTAGCCAGGGGGGGGGGATATCGGGATATATCCCCCCCCCCCCGAAATTTTTGGATTAGTGATGAAATTCCATCTATTTATACATATATAAGTTCATATCCCCCCCCGAAAAATTTTCCAGGCGCATATCCCCCCCCGAAAATTTTTCCTGGCTACGCGCCTGCGGCAACTCCCTGGTAAACTAATAGCTTTCATGCCGGGAACACTAAGAATATATAATGGTTCTTGATCCCTTACTATACCCATCTTTAAACTTGAAAAGATATGCCACTACTAATTAATGGATTGGTGTTTCGTCAATGGAAATACCTGATCAGAACTTAGTTGAACATGCGATTTCCCTTAGAATTTTTTTGGACACTGAAAGAAAACATGAGTTTTCGGAGAGAAAAGTGTTTTACAGGACACTGGGTTTTTGGCGCTAATGCATATAGTATATCATTCCATACTTAAAGTTTGCAGAACTGTTTGCTTCCATTTATTCATTTTTGAAGGGAAAAACAGTTTTTCCTATGGAACAAATTTCATATTTAGAAGCTTATAATCATGGAATGTGATGACAGGGTTATGAAGGTTTTTTTGTTTAAAAGCCTTCTTATGATTACCATAGCTCTTTCGAGTAGACGTAGTGCTAAAAATTCTCATTACTTTATTGAATTCAAAATATATCACAATGATCTGTCTAATGCATGTCATCACTGTGATGTGCACATAAAACTTCAAGCTAAATAGTCAGCTTCAAACTTTCTAGCACATATTCATTCAAATTTCAATTAAGAAGTGTAGTGGCTAACAATGCCGGAAATTTTTTATTGTGTACAAAGTCGCTAATTAATCAGAATTATTTTTTCAAAGTTACAAATGCTGTATAAATATTAACACTAAAATAGCTTTAATAACATTTGATTATGGTTTTTTTTCTTCTAAATTTTAACGCAGGCCGCCTTGGAGCCCATAGCCCATAGGGAAGCATACTCAGCTTGATGTATAATACGGCCCTGTTTAGGTATGGTCCCCTTCCCTCGTGACCCCGCCCTTACTCTTCTATAATTTTTATGGTCTAGTAGTAGTTACACTAGATTTGGATTTCATAAATTAATTATTAACAAACATAGGTGCTCCTTAGACTGCTTTTGAAGACGAGGAAGGCTATTTGAAAGGGTGTGTGTGTGTGTGTGGAGGGGGGTGGGGTTGAATACGAGTGTAATGTATTATGCACACACAGTTCACACATTTTTCTATAAAATATATTTTGATTTTGAGAGTTTTCTTTTATTGTGGGTTCGGGGCAACTACCCCATCCACCCTTACCTTAATCAGGCTCGTTGTGACTCCCTCTTCCTTTGCTTGGATGGATATGGATGAACGCACATATTTAAAAAATGGCTGCATATTTTTCTGCCAAGGAGCAACGTCTGAGCACGTAGAATAATGTGTGCATACTTTGTTATAAAATAAACTAGTCTCTTTAGAGACCAATGGTCTTCTAAAGAGGAATTCTTTTTCAGCAGCACAATGTGATATGTATGCAAAGCCTCCGAATTTTGGGCCCCTGTCGAAGCTCAGCTTGGGCGCCCTCTTTTTTTTTTGGGGGTGTGTGTGTGTGTGTGTGTGTGTGTTAATCTAGACCCCTTAGTTAACGACCATTTGGGGGGGGGGATGACCCCTGTGACCCCCCTCTGGAACCGCCACTGGATCTATTTTTATTTAGGTATTTTTTAAACAAAGATTTTAATTTATGTGTTTAAATCTGTTGGAAGAATATTAAAATAAAAAATAATACAATTGAATGATTAAAAAAAAAAGAAATCGAGTGTTGTTCTCTGCTTCCCACCTTTTGCGTTTCTGTTTACGAGATTGCATAGTTGAATCTTTGGAATGTCGAGCCGGAAAGTAGGTCACGACTCACTAGATTTAAATAATCCGTTATCAGCATTTCTGCTCTTATTTGAGCTTTTTTTTTTTACGCTTTGGAATCATTAAGATTTAAATAAACAGAGCCAGCTGACCAAGTTGTTTTTTTTTCTGCCCATCGTCTCTTCTATACTAGCTACCGCAGCTGTAAAATATTGTGTTTTTGTTATGTGTCTGTCATAATTTGCGAGCATATGCAGGGTTTTTTGTTCTTTTTTTTCCCCCCCACAAGAGGAGTTGATCCTTTTATAATGAGCTTTTACATATAAAATCGGTGAAAGTGAGGTACGTGACGAAAAAATTCGGATTAATAGACTGATTAGTTCATTGAACGATGTCAGCAGCAGGATTTTGCTACGGCGCAAGAAATAATGACAGTAACTTTAATTAAAGAAAAGGTGTTAAAAGAAAAAGCTAAATCAATGCAGCAAACAAAAATTACAGAGATATTTTGTAAAAAATGTTGCAGAATAAATATTGTGCAATTTATGAGATTTTTTGTTTCTTGTGTAAAAGGAGATTGAAAAAAAGCTTTAAAGCGGGCGCAGAGAGTGAAAAGTCTGGTTTTCTCACTGAAAATCGGAAAAAATCTCCAGAATCGCCGCAGTCACGACGATTCCAGATTTGAGACTTTGTACTGTATTTTGTAAATCGGAAAAATTAAACAGGAAAAAGGACCCCAAACCCGGAAAATCCCGAAAACCTTTGGTCCCGACCATTCTGGATAATCGGTCCTATACTGTATTATATGTCAGTTATTAACAAATACACAATACCAAAAGAATCTCGTGCTTTAATATCACTAATTAACGATACAATATGTGGCGCTTTAAAAAGTGACGAGCTCGGCAGCCAATCGGATTAATCCCATTGATGTTTCCAGTTGCATGTTTTCCATTCGCTTACTTACTTCAGTCCTCTGCAGAAACATATGATCAGTTTGGTGAGCCCACCGGATTCCATTTATTTATAAACAGAGCGCAGAATGACACAGTTTTTATCATATGAAAGTACTTTAATTAAAAGCAGATTGAAGAAAAATCTCATTGAAATTCGCTGAAGATCTGAAAAGATTAAAAATCGCGGAAGTTCTGAAAATGTTAAAATTCACGGAAGTCCGCTAATCAACTATTTAAAATTAGTGGATTTCCGCTAATTCGCGGAAAAATCACATGCCTGAAACTTCTTTTTGCTAGGGGTTTTATTGGGGGTGGTTTCAAAGTAGGAAAGGGGGTGTGCCTCCCCCCTTATAAATAGGAATTTTGTCTAACAAAATTCCACTTTTCTTTTTTATTAATGATTTTAAAAAAATCATTAAGTTTCATAAAATGCTTCCACGATTCCAGTGAGTTACAACTATTCCTTTAATTGTCAATTTTTAAATAATAACATTTTCAGGTAAAAAAAATTATAAATAATAATTACAGTAATATGTTATTTTTATGTTTCATACATATTCTTAACTATTAAGTAAATATTTCAAGTGTTACCTTTAATTAATGTGTATTTTTAAAAAATTGAGTTTTAAATATCAATGTAGTAAGGAAAACTTACAACTTGCAGATTATGCACAAAGTAAAATAAAAAAGAAAGTAAACTATTGTGTGATTTTTTCCTCAAATTTATTGGATGCAAATAGCATTTTTTTATCATATAATTTATGGGTAATTAAATGATGGGGATAGATTATGTGGATGGAGAAAGTTTACTTTAATTTCATCTGTATGTTGATAAACATTCAGAACACTTGAGCAAAACACCAAAAATTTGCAAAGGTTACCTTTAAATTAAAAGATTGCTTGATATTAAACTAAAAGAAATAAATATTTTGACATTTTTTTTCATAAAACTTTTTTCTACCTCTCTTCTTCTTTTTATATATTATTTTCCAACAGGAAAAGTTTATAACCTCTCAAAGCAAGAAATGGATAGTGCTAACCAGAAGTTGTAAAAAAAAAAAAAAAAAAAAATCCTTTTGTATACATCTTTGGAAGCAATACAAATTGCCGTTATGAAATGAGTAAATATAAGTTCATTCTTTAATTTCATCAAGATCTTATTGCAATCCGTATCCTTTTAAGATCAATCCTCTCTGTTGAAATTCTTCATAGCCAAGTTTTAAAAGAGCCTTGACCTTTTTATAAATGTGTTGGGTTTCAAATTATGAGATCTCGGGGTCATTCCATGTCAAATAAACAAACCCAGAACTTGACTAAAAATAAATTTGGACTCAACTGCTCTTGAATTTTTAAAGTGTTAAAAAATTTTAACATTTATAAAAAGTCAAGGCTCTTTTAAAACTTGGCTATGAAGAATTTCAACAGAGTTTGAGAGGATTGATCTTAAAAGGATACTGATTGTAAAAAGATCATGATGAAGTTAAAGAATGAACTTATATTTATTCATTTCATAACGACTCACTATAACGAAGCGCCACCTTGCGGTGACCTACATTCTTTGTTTTGAAAACTAAGTTAGGATACAACATTCCACATGCACATTTTGATAAAATTACATTTTCCATTTGATATCTCTGTTATTATAACATAAATTTTATATCATTATTATGCATAGAAAATATTCTGAGTCATTTATAAAATGTTGCAAATATCTCAAAATCTGAGGGTCATAGGTACAAACTGATTACATTTTTGAAATTAGCGACCGAAATTACATAAGAAATACCCTATTTTATTCAGGATACAAAATCTTGTAAATATGTGTAATCTGTTATAGGAATGCCAGTTTAGCTAAGACGTGTCCGAGGGGGGAAAAAAATTGCAAGTGCGCGACATAGTAAAAAAAGAGTGGGAGGGAACAATTATAGTATGTCTTATCGGGCGTGGCAACAACGGATTTTCCAAAGAGGCAAGAAGTCTTAATAATTATTGTTGAATAATATTCATAATTACATAATTATTAAAGAACTCCCGACACTTCTGGGATCGGAAAGAATTTGACCCTCTTGCACAAATTTTTAATTTCCCAATCGATGAATTCAAAATAGTTTCAATGGCCCTCCCTGCCGCGCATTTTCGCAATGTCGATTGGGCTTTTGCTGAGCGCTTAGTTACAATGAAAATGAACATCCCAGGGGCGGGTGCAGTCGACAAAAGACTTGCATTCTCGCAATCGCCGACGATTTCATTTTTGTGGAGTGGCTGCAAAACAGACACAAATTTTGTACTGACAATTCCCACCCCATACTCCGCCTAAAATTGTTCTATATCAGAGCTGCCATCAACTTGGCTCTGATGCTGCCTGAAATTTTCAAGTAGTATTTCCTGACTTTCCCCACGTGCCGTACGAAATATTCAGGTACATTTCCCCACTGCTGGACACCCTGTCAATGAATCGATTTTTTCCTACTCTTTTTAGTACATCAACAGACAGGAAAGGTGGTGGTGGTGTGTGTGTGTGGGGAGTTACCCCACACCTTCAAAACCGCCTCTGCCTTAATCTTTCCGTGCAGCCAGCCTTAAGTTTGGATGAATGTGTTTTGAAAATCTGAAAAAATAAACAATAAAGTGGTGTTTATAAATTACTTGCAGCATTTATAAAACACCATAAACTGTCATTTACAGTAGGAAGTAATTTATTGTTATGATTACTCTACTCTTCTAAATGACAGATTGTTTCTCTAACGAGATATTTTACAACCTGAAGCTACAGTGAACGGTCTCCTCAGGTCCAGAGGGAGAAGAGCAGACACTCAGCAGATGCCCCCCTACCCTTCCACACACACCATTAATACTAAAATAAACAAATCAACTTCCTTTCTCAAAAGAAATCACTCATGAAATCAAAATACGAATTAATGACGTTAAGAAAAGATACATAAAATAATTTGAGAGAAATTATTTTATGTATCTTATCTTAACATGTATCTTATCTTATCTTATGTATCGTATCTTATCTTATGTATCTTAACATAAAAGAATTAGAAACTAAAAATTTGAATGAAATGGGAAAAGCGTACTAGAGCTGCTAATTGTGACCTAGTACTTCATTTCTTGACCTTTTCTTGACTTTCATGACCTTATTATCGTTTCTTGACTTTCAAGACCTTATTACCGTTTCTTGACTTTCGTGACCTTTGCATGATGGTAGACACCCTGATCACCCTTTGATCACATTGTAAGTTCTCCATTTCTGCTACTGAGCAAAATGAAACCCCGTCTTCATTATCAGCAACATCACTTGCAGTGTTTTCACTAGAGCGTGAGAATCTCACATATTTTTTTTTCTTTTTCTCACATTAAAAAATGATTCTTGCAAGAAATTTGCAAACCTTACAAATAAGTTTCTCAAAAAAAAAAAAAAAAAAAAAAAGAAAAAAGAAAAAAAAAAAGAAAGAAATTAGCTAAAAATAGATTACATTACGTCCATTTGCAATCGCAACGAACTTTACCTTGCTGCCCTCTCGGCATCCTGCTGGCATATGCTATTTTCTGTTGCCCTGCCTCATCTTTAAAATTATTTGCTCGCGATTCCGTTATTTTAATTTTATTGGATTAAGTTTTAGGGCTGCTCTGGAATTGTCATTTATCTCAGCCAAGTGTTTGTTCTCGCCAATATGTAATTCTGTGCTGGCATAATTTTTAATTCATTCCATCTTAATTTCACTGTCCATATGGACATTTTATTTTTTTTTCGGTGAGCCGCCACTACCCGTTGTAATAATGTTTCAATAGTTTCTTTTAAATAAAACAGTTCTAAGTATTTTAACGTCTTTATTGCAACTAAGTGTCTCGAACCTGGATAACCGTCACAACGCAGTTTTAATAATTTAAAATACCGTAAGCAATTAACTTCGTTACACATATATCACAAATATATCCTCCATATATTACAAATAGTTCTTTTACAGGGGCGCTCACAAGAATGACATTATGCTGTAGGAGGATCTCTGCAACTACTGAAATGATCCGAAATTTTTTTTTCACTGATAGAAAGCTACACTATTCCTGAATATTATAGGCTACCTTTCAGACTGCAGCATAACTAGTTCTTTTACAGGGATACTAAAATGAATTCTAATATATTATGCTATACGGACATCTCTGTAACTACTGAACTGATTCTTAAGATCTTTTCACTGAAAGCTACACTATCCCTGCGTAACATAGGCTAAAATTCATACATGCAGCATAATTTACAGGAACACTCAAAATAATTCGTAAGCATTGTCGTAACTGTCGTAACATTGTCTCCGTTTGCCAAAAGAAAAAAAAAAAAACTATCTAAATTAATTAACTTTACATATACATGTCTTATACTTAATTTAAAATAAACAAAAAGTAAATAATAATGTGAATAAAAGAAATTGTCGAAATTCTACATCATTTATTTCTGACTTGTATACTATTTTACAACAAAATTCTCAGGGTATTTACTTAGTTTTATTATAGTCTGCTGTATTGTTTATTGTGAGCTGCTTTGATGCTTTTAATATTAGCAACAGAGGCGGTCTGAGGGGCGTGCAGGCCCCCAGGCGAAGAGCGGGGCCTCTTCTCTATCCTGTCTTATGAGATAGCAATAAAATAGCTCAGGAGTGGGGCCTCTATAAGCACGGGGCCTTAGGCGCTCGCTTACATTCGCACCCCCCTTGGGCCGGCCCTGTTAGCAATCATAAATGGAGTAACAGAAGCAAATTCATTTGTAGAAAAAAATATCCTGTCTGTAGTGACTGTTTTTGTGTCATCTCGTCATGGCCATTTAATGAATGAGAGTGAGGCATTGTATGCAAATATTTTATTGTAGCAGTCTCATCTACTTCTGATAAAGCGATGACCCTCCCACTGTAAAATAACTTTTCCTATTCCACTACCTAGTAAGAGTTCATCTCTGAAAGAAACTAATTATATTATTAAACTAATCCAACAGACAAGTTAAATTACAAATTGAAAGTCATTGGCTGAAATTGAATAGTTACTGGATTTTATCTGTGAAATAAATTTTGTAGATTTTAGGCAGAGTTGAAACTCATTTAACTTGAGTTGCACAGTAGAAGTCTTTGGTTTGAATATGTGTTTAAGTAAGAAAGACAAAGTAGGTACCTTTTCTGTAGTTTATTGAAACAAGATGACTATGGTAGGCGTACACGGTGCACATGATGAAGACACAATACATTAAACAGCATTCACTTAGTTGCACAAAAAACAAGCTTTCTAGAAGACAAGTCGCCAGCGGCGATCTATTCAGATTCATAAACACATCATACTGAATCATCTGGATACACCAGCACGGATCCCTGATCCGGTTCTATTTGAATCACATCGGTCGAACCATATGGTTCATAGCAACATCTTTGATTACACACACATCACAGTAGTAGTGGCTGAACTTTCGGAGAGACAGACCGAGAACTCCGAAAAGTTAACTTGTGATGCCCTTTTTATATCTGCCAGTTAGTGCGGGACTACGATGGATATTTGCATAGGGAAAAAAGAGTTATTATTTTATGCAAATTAAGAACAGCGCCATCTATCGGCGAGAAATGTAAACTTTTTATTACGGCGTTAAAGATATGACGATGTTTACACCGCCATTTTCAAATGCTAACGAAGTTACGTTTTCACTTAGAAAACTTTTAAAGGAGTTTACAAAAGTTGCGTTTTTCACTTTAGCAAATTTAGAGATAAAATGTTATGGAAATAAAAGGTAAGTAAAGAAATAGCTTTTTTTTTCCTAACAAGGGCCCGCCTTCCATGACATTTAGGAAACTGGCAGATTCAAAGTAAAC